>JAPFFF010000392.1:0-23837 GCA_039105265.1 Tritrichomonas musculus | reverse complement strand
TATATTCTTCCTCTTCCTCTTCTTCTTCGTTTCTTTTTATTTTTTTCCATTTTTGCAATGCTGGGCATGTTTTGGCAAAATGTCCGGCTCCTGAGCAAATGACACAATGCATCTTTGATTTTTTTTTATTTGGTTCAAAATCAATAAGTTTTCTAACAGATACCAAATCTTTACATTTTTTTGTATCATGATTCTCTCCACATATTTGGCATTTCTTTCTTTTCTTAATTTCTTTTGGTTTTATTCGACTTTTTCTAGGCCTACCACATTTGACAGCTTTAGCATCTCTGTGATTATAGATTCCTAAGAATTTGTTTTGTGCATCTTCAAGCATTTTCATATATTCGTTGTATGCTTTTTTATTTTTACATGCGATAGATGCAACACTTTGTGATTTGGCCATCATATTTATTTTTTTTGCACGGTATATTGACATTAGTAACTTTTGAAAAAATCTGAAACTGCTCATCTGAATGCTTAATAATTTCAATATTAGTACTTTGCTCTGATTGGATCCACCTTTTATGAATTAATTCTTTAATCTTTTCAAATTCATTGAGTTCTTTCAATATCTTAATGATATGAGAACATGGAAGTCCGACTGATGTCACTTTCCCGCATGAACATTGCCACACACCTTCATTTTTTACCAAATATATATCATTTGTTTGGTTTTCTGTTACTTTCCATATATTCCCATTTTTTTCAAACGATAATTTGTCAGCTTTATTTTTAGATCCCACAATTGATTCAGCAATTACTTTCTGAACATGGAACATGCTCATAATACTTGTTAATTGAACATCAATTGCTTTATAAGATTTTCTACTTTTTATGAATTCACGATTCAATTTACGTCTTTCTTCAGATCTAGTGATCACTTCTCTCATTTCACTTAATGAAGAAGCATTTGATCCCAAAAGTTTTTTAATATTTGAGTTGTTGCACTCAGAAAAAACGTTTGCTAAATATCCAAGGGACAAAACATTTTTCGTAAATGCTTTCGTTGAAGTATTTAATCTATTTTCAATTGATGTAACTATAAAATTACAAAATGAAGGATGCTTACTTTTTATTTCTTTCACTAAATCTTCACATTTAGTGCAGTTTCTGGTCGAAAAAAGTTCAATGAACTTTTCCAGAATTTCGCATTGGTCCTTGGCAGACAAACCTGACTTTTTAACGAGATCTTTAAACTGGTTATACTTGTGCCATATACAAATTATTCTCTGTATATGACAACATTTCGGATCACGAATTATTTGATTCCATGCTGAATCCAAAATAAGATCATCGTCGGAACATATAGTTTTTAATATAGAAGCGCATGGCAAATCATAAATTAGTGTTTTAATAATCCATTCATAGAGATCAGCTGTGACGTTGCTGCAAAAAACTACCCCGCCAGATAACAATTCTCTACTTGAACCAACCAAAGAAATTGGTATTGTTGTCCAATTTGACGTGAGTGATGGATAAGTAGGATCAAGGCAAATCATATCGCCATAATTCTTCAAATTATTTAATTCATTTACTGTGAATGTTGCTATAGCTTTTCTGTAGTTAATTTTATTATCTTCATCTGGTGGATATAGCTTATACATTCCTTTCTCGTTAATCATTTTTTGAATTAATTCGTCTGTTTCAGGCACTTTTTTGTCTTTATTCTTATCTACCAAATATGATACTTGTTGAGTTGTGATTTGAATATTTTTCTCTCTATTTAAATACTCTGCAATTTTGGTATTGTCTATGTGGACTTTGCTCATTCCATTTATTAAATTTTTGGTGGTTTTATCAACTGTCTTATGAACGAATGAAATCGGACTTAGTTTATGATTATGAATAAGGTTCATTGAATCTGTGATGCAATAATATTGGTCGGCTTGTGTGTAATTGTGGGCTTGAATATTAATAAAAAAATTGCAATTTTTGTTTGAACATTTTAATGACATAAAAGAGGCTGATCTTGACTGAGTTGAATATAAACTGAAACCTTCAGCAAAAGCTTTTCTTTTAATCATACCAACAATCTCTTTGCCAGTTGAACATTCTAATGATGAAAGATTTTCTTTTGAGAAAAAAAAAGAATTAACTGAATTTGAATCGGATTTTGCATTCTGATTATTTGAATTGATAGAATCTTGATGATGATCTGAAAGCGCTTGTTGATTATTTAAATTAATTGATTCTTGATGATGATCTGAAAACGCTTGTTGATTATTTAAATTAATAGATTCTTGATGATGATCTGAAAGCGCTTGTTGATTATTTGAATTAATAGAATCTTGATGATGATCTGAAAGCGCTTGTTGATTATTTGAATTAATAGAATCTTGATGATGATCTGAAAACGCTTGTTGATTATTTAAATTAATAGATTCTTGATGATGATCTGAAAGCGCTTGTTGATTATTTGAATTAATAGAATCTTGATGATGATCTGAAAGCGCTTGTTGATTATTTAAATTAATAGAATCTTGATGATGATCTGAAAGCGCTTGTTGATTATTTAAATTAATTGATTCTTGATGATGATCTGAAAACGCTTGTTGATTATTTGAATTAATAGAATCTTGATGATGATCTGAAAACGCTTGTTGATTATTTAAATTAATAGATTCTTGATGATGATCTGAAAACGCTTGTTGATTATTTAAATTAATAGAATCTTGATGATGATCTGAAAGCGCTTGTTGATTATTTAAATTAATAGATTCTTGATGATGATCTGAAAACGCTTGTTGATTATTTAAATTAATAGAATCTTGATGATGATCTGAAAGCGCTTGTTGATTATTTAAATTAATAGAATCTTGATGATGATCTGAAAGCGCTTGTTGATTAGTTGAATTTATAAATGCTAGCCGAGGATTTAAATTAGTAGATTTAAGCTGAAGGTTTGAATTAACAGTTGCTTGTTGATATTTAATATTTGTATTATTTTTGATACTTATCAACCTTTTATTATCCAAAAGAGACATGTATATTGGATTTTTTGAAATAACTTTATTAATTGAACTTTTGATGTCTATTGATGTGTTCTTCTTTTCATTTGACTTTGCCAAAGTATTAGTTGATATTTTGATTTCAAATTTCATATTAAAATCGTTTTCAAATGAATCAAATGATTGTATTTGATCTCCTAATAGAATAGTACAATGACAAGCATTTTTAATGAAACTAAAAATAGCTGAAGGCTTATTTGAAAAAATAAATAATTGACCTTTATCAATATCATACTTTGAATCAAAACAAATACATTGCTCACTGAATATCAAATATAATAGTAAATAAAATTTGTTTAAACATGAAGCAATTGATTCAGATGATTGAAGAGTTTTCGATTCTATTAAATAGATAGTAATGTGCAATGCATTTGAAATAATAGGCCAAGTTTCTGAATTTATTTCACAGGATTCGAACATTGCTCTTAAGTCAATATTTACTTCATTACCATTATGTTGCTGCGGTGAACATTTTTCTTTAATGAAAAGTATAATTTTATCAAGTATTTTACGAAATCTTATCAAATTGGTGTCGATATTTTCTTCAATTGCTTTTTTAATAAATTCTATTTCAGTAAATGTAATATTAAATATTGGAATTTTTTGGCATATATCATTGATATTTTGTATTTCATCAAAAATAATAACGGAATTACAAAAAAGCAGATCTTTTTTTAGAGCAAATAATTGATTAAATATAAAGTCATAAGTACAAAAAAAAAGCATAGAATCTTTTCCAGTTATATTAGTTTTGAACTCATTTAAATCATTTTCTGAACAGAGCATCGTTGCTTTTTGATTATATTGTAAACAATTCAAATCTTTGCAATTTTTTTCGAGAATAAATCGAGAAGTGGATATATAATAAATCAAAAACTGCTTTTTTGATGATGTACACTCGTATGAATTGCCGAATATCAATTTTTTATTAAATTCTTTATCATTATTTTTTAAAACATAGTTTTTATATGATAAAACTGCGCATAAAGCTGATAACGATGGTAGATTTTCTGAAGTCGATTCTATTATGGCATTTTCTTGTCTTAATATTGATTTCAAAATGTTGTATATAATAATTTGCTGTGAAGCGCGTGATTTTCCTGAAGGAAATTGGGTTTGAATTCCAAAATATGTAATCGAATTGGATTCTAATTGGTCATTCATGCGTAATATATATAAAATAGTTAAAATACCGTTTTCTTTTTATTTATATATATATATTGAAAAAGTTACGGAATTGTAAACGGTATTTATGAATTTCAAAAAGATTAAAAAAAATGTATTCTGTTTAAATGTTGAAAATAGGAATATAATAAATATGATACAGGATTGTATAAAATTAAGATTTAACTTTTTTTTTGAGTAATTTGTATATTTATATATTGAGATAAGTTTTTTTTATTTATTTATTTTGGTATTTGTTTACATCTGATTATTCATTTTTTCTTTGAGTTGTATAATGTATAAAGAGTATATGCTATCTATTCAAAGATTTATGTTGGAATTCTTTTGGAAAAATAGATTCTATAAAATTTTAATAAAAGTTAAAAATTTTGTAATTAGAGGGATTAAAATATTTACTGAAATCAACTTGTTTGAACTACTCAAATATTTAGTACGCAGTTATTTCAGCATTGTATTGATATAGAAAATTCCCATATAATGCATAATAAATAATATTCTTCAGTAACTGAAAGTAATTTAATTTAGTTAATTATTCAATACAAATGAAAGAATATTTGTATAAAAGAATTATAATTGATGTAGAGAAGAAGTGCGTATATTTAAGCAGCCACTGTTGAAGATGCGAATAAAGGATTAAAAAATGTTACTAGAAGGGTATAATTAGCAAGAGATGATAAAATTGATATGGTTGGTATTACAATTGGAGGCTGAAAATACAATACAATAGCTGGAGGTTCAAAAGTTAGTGAATATAATGATATAAACTATGATGAGAATATTATTACTATCAATATTTCTGATGAAACAATCAAATATCAAGGAACTGATGACTTTCCTAGTTGTACCATGAATAACAATACAATTATAATATCCAATCCTCATAAATATAGAGTTTGTAGAAAAAAGATCAAAGAAAATTCAGCTGTGAAATGAATGAAATTTACAAATGATCTAATATATATTTATGATATTGATACAATACATAACAAGATTGATGCTTTTGCATGAACAAACTGAAGCAAATGGTACATCCCTAGAATCTATAGATTAAATAGTCTCCCAATTATTGATTCATTGGTGATATTTAAAACAGAATGAGATGGAAAGATTGTTTTGAAGATAGATATATCTTTTCTTGATGCTATTTTAACTGTTAACCAATATATTAAAGCATATGATAAAGCATATTCATCATTTAATAATATATTTTTAAAAGTGAGCATGAAGTTTTGAAGACAAAAATAGATGATTTGAAGTCTAGATTAGTTGTTCTAGAAAATGGAAACTTAACATAAAATATGACAGGAGATTTAAACTCTTATGCCACAAAAACAAAAATATTTGCATACTAAAAATTAAATGATTATCTTATCACTATCCTCAAGAAATCCAGATCACAAATAAAAAAATGACTTTACTAGAAGGAGATGAACCAAAAAATTTATTATTTCTCATATATCATATTATGAAAGAACACATTTGATAAGAAAATTTATGGATATAGATAGTGTTGAAGACTTCTTGAGAGATACTTCATTTACAAGAAGCTTATTAATTTTGAAGGAAATTGGTGAGAAGTTACATCTTTTTCACAAAACAATCCTCAATTGGTGATTAATCCAAAGTAATATAATATAGTATAGGTTGAAACTGTACAATAAATAAAAAACATGACCTGGAATATTTGATAAAATATGACAGAAAACACTGTTTATTATTAATCAATTATTTTGAATGAATAAATTTGTGTAATTCTTTATTTAGATTGGAAATGACTAGATATCACACTGTTATATAAATATACTTTAAAGCTTACTATATGATTATAACTTTTTGAGCAGGGTTGGCCAATGTTGACGTTAAAATCGTTGAACAAAATGTTATAATATTAAATTGAATGTCAACGTCAACGACTTTAAAGCCGTTGATTATAACCGTTTCAATTTGGTCATAACGACATGTTAACGTTGAAATTATGCTTATTGAAAGGTTGAATTTTTTTGAGGGACAGCTTTTTCTGAAAAAAACTTTATCAATTCAATTTATATTTGGTATGATTTAATAAAGTATTATTATTTTGAAAAAATTAGTAAATATCATTATCATATCTATATAAATACTAAATATATATATATGTTACAGAAATGATAATTTAATTTTAAATCAACGACGATAGAAATAAAAAAGTGACATTTTTTTGGATGCTAATTTTCAACGAAACACTTATCATTGATCATTGACGTTGAAATAACGAAGTTAACGTTGACAACAAGCCACAAAAAAAGTGTTTTTGAGACATAGATTCATTTAAGTTACCAATTTTTAATAATAACGCTGGATTTTTAAAATCAATTATACTTTTTATTAATGTAATTTGGTTGAAAAATGTCATATTAATTTATGATATTGATTATTTTTTAATTGTTTAAATATGATATATATCATATAGAATTAAAAATGCAAATAATATATATTAGGCTCATTTAATAGGAATATAAATCTAATATTTAATTTATTTATATTAAGTTGAACAAAATGCTAAAGAAATAAATAAAGGTGCTGTTTTTGTTTAGAATTTGTTATTGTTTTTGTTAGATATTCGTTGCTGTTTTTATTCAGCATTTATCGCTGCTTTTGTTTAGAATTTATCACTGCTTTTGTTTAGAATTCATTGCTGCTTTTGTTCAGTATTTATCACTGCTTTTGTTCAGAATTTATCGCTGCTTTTGTTCAGTATTTATCACTGCTTTTGTTCAGAATTTATCACTGCTTTTGTTTAGAATTTATCACTGCTTTTGTTTAGAATTCATTGCTGCTTTTGTTCAGTATTTATCACTGCTTTTGTTCAGAATTTATCGCTGCTTTTGTATAGAATTTATCACTGCTTTTGTTCAGAATTTATCACTGCTTTTGTTTAGAATTTATCACTGCTTTTGTTCAGAATTTATCGCTGCTTTTGTTCAGAATTTATCGCTGCTTTTGTTCAGTATTTATCACTGCTTTTGTTCAGTATTTATCACTGCTTTTGTTCAGTATTTATCACTACTTTTGTTCAGTATTTATCACTGCTTTTGTTCAGAATTTATCACTGCTTTTGTTCAGAATTTATCGCTGCTTTTGTTCAGTATTTATCACTGCTTTTGTTCAGTATTTATCACTGCTTTTGTTTAGAATTTATCGCTGCTTTTGTTCAGAATTTATCACTGCTTTTGTTCAGAATTTATCACTGCTTTTGTTCAGTATTTATCACTGCTTTTGTTCAGTATTTATCACTGCTTTTGTTCAGTATTTATCACTGCTTTTGTTCAGAATTTATCACTGCTTTTGTTCAGTATTTATCACTGCTTTTGTTCAGTATTTATCACTGCTTTTGTTCAGTATTTATCACTGCTTTTGTTCAGAATTTATCACTGCTTTTGTTCAGAATTTATCACTGCTTTTGTTCAGAATTTATCACTGCTTTTGTTCAGAATTTATCACTGCTTTTGTTCAGAATTTATCACTGCTTTTGTTCAGAATTTATCACTGCTTTTGTTCAGAATTTATCACTGCTTTTGTTCAGAATTTATCACTGCTTTTGTTCAGAATTTATCACTGCTTTTGTTCAGAATTTATCACTGCTTTTGTTCAGAATTTATCACTGCTTTTGTTCAGAATTTATCACTGCTTTTGTTCAGAATTTATCACTGCTTTTGTTCAGTATTTATCGCTGCTTTTGTTCAGAATTTATCGCTGCTTTTGTATAGAATTTATCACTGCTTTTGTTCAGAATTTATCACTGCTTTTGTTTAGAATTTATCACTGCTTTTGTTCAGAATTTATCGCTGCTTTTGTTCAGAATTTATCGCTGCTTTTGTTCAGTATTTATCACTGCTTTTGTTCAGTATTTATCACTGCTTTTGTTCAGAATTTATCGCTGCTTTTGTTCAGTATTTATCACTGCTTTTGTTCAGTATTTATCACTGCTTTTGTTCAGTATTTATCGCTGCTTTTGTTCAGAATTTATCACTGCTTTTGTTCAGAATTTATCACTGCTTTTGTTCAGAATTTATCACTGCTTTTGTTCAGAATTTATCACTGCTTTTGTTCAGAATTTATCACTGCTTTTGTTCAGTATTTATCACTGCTTTTGTTTAGAATTTATCACTGCTTTTGTTCAGTATTTATCACTGCTTTTGTTCAGTATTTATCACTGCTTTTGTTCAGAATTTATCGCTGCTTTTGTTCAGTATTTATCACTGCTTTTGTTCAGTATTTATCACTGCTTTTGTTCAGTATTTATCGCTGCTTTTGTTCAGAATTTATCACTGCTTTTGTTCAGAATTTATCACTGCTTTTGTTCAGAATTTATCACTGCTTTTGTTCAGAATTTATCACTGCTTTTGTTCAGAATTTATCACTGCTTTTGTTCAGTATTTATCACTGCTTTTGTTTAGAATTTATCACTGCTTTTGTTCAGAATTTATCACTGCTTTTGTTCAGTATTTATCACTGCTTTTGTTCAGAATTTATCACTGCTTTTGTTCAGAATTTATCACTGCTTTTGTTCAGTATTTATCACTGCTTTTGTTCAGAATTTATCACTGCTTTTGTTCAGAATTTATCACTGCTTTTGTTCAGAATTTATCACTGCTTTTGTTCAGAATTTATCACTGCTTTTGTTCAGAATTTATCACTGCTTTTGTTCAGAATTTATCACTGCTTTTGTTCAGTATTTATCACTGCTTTTGTTCAGAATTTATCACTGCTTTTGTTCAGAATTTATCACTGCTTTTGTTCAGAATTTATCACTACTTTTGTTCAGAATTTATCACTGCTTTTGTTCAGAATTTATCGCTGCTTTTGTTCAGTATTTATCACTGCTTTTGTTCAGTATTTATCACTGCTTTTGTTCAGTATTTATCGCTGCTTTTGTTCAGAATTTATCACTGCTTTTGTTCAGAATTTATCACTGCTTTTGTTCAGAATTTATCACTGCTTTTGTTCAGAATTTATCACTGCTTTTGTTCAGAATTTATCACTGCTTTTGTTCAGTATTTATCACTGCTTTTGTATAGAATTTATCACTGCTTTTGTTCAGTATTTATCACTGCTTTTGTTCAGTATTTATCACTGCTTTTGTTCAGAATTTATCACTGCTTTTGTTCAGAATTTATCACTGCTTTTGTTCAGAATTTATCGCTGCTTTTGTTCAGTATTTATCACTGCTTTTGTTCAGAATTTATCACTGCTTTTGTTCAGAATTTATCACTGCTTTTGTTCAGAATTTATCACTACTTTTGTTTAGAATTTATCACTGCTTTTGTTTAGAATTCATTGCTGCTTTTGTTCAGTATTTATCACTGCTTTTGTTCAGAATTTATCGCTGCTTTTGTTCAGAATTTATCACTGCTTTTGTTCAGAATTTATCACTGCTTTTGTTCAGAATTTATCACTGCTTTTGTTCAGAATTTATCACTGCTTTTGTTCAGAATTTATCACTGCTTTTGTTCAGTATTTATCACTGCTTTTGTTCAGAATTTATCACTGCTTTTGTTTAGAATTCATTGCTGCTTTTGTTCAGTATTTATCACTGCTTTTGTTCAGAATTTATCACTGCTTTTGTTCAGAATTTATCACTGCTTTTGTTCAGAATTTATCACTGCTTTTGTTCAGAATTTATCACTGCTTTTGTTCAGAATTTATCACTGCTTTTGTTCAGAATTTATCACTGCTTTTGTTCAGTATTTATCACTGCTTTTGTTCAGAATTTATCACTGCTTTTGTTCAGAATTTATCACTGCTTTTGTTCAGAATTTATCACTACTTTTGTTTAGAATTTATCACTGCTTTTGTTTAGAATTCATTGCTGCTTTTGTTCAGTATTTATCACTGCTTTTGTTCAGAATTTATCGCTGCTTTTGTATAGAATTTATCACTGCTTTTGTTCAGAATTTATCACTGCTTTTGTTCAGAATTTATCACTGCTTTTGTTCAGAATTTATCACTGCTTTTGTTCAGAATTTATCACTGCTTTTGTTCAGAATTTATCACTGCTTTTGTTCAGAATTTATCACTGCTTTTGTTCAGAATTTATCACTGCTTTTGTTCAGAATTTATCACTGCTTTTGTTCAGAATTTATCACTGCTTTTGTTCAGAATTTATCACTGCTTTTGTTCAGAATTTATCACTGCTTTTGTTCAGAATTTATCACTGCTTTTGTTCAGAATTTATCACTGCTTTTGTTCAGAATTTATCACTACTTTTGTTTAGAATTTATCACTGCTTTTGTTTAGAATTCATTGCTGCTTTTGTTCAGTATTTATCACTGCTTTTGTTCAGAATTTATCGCTGCTTTTGTATAGAATTTATCACTGCTTTTGTTCAGAATTTATCACTGCTTTTGTTCAGAATTTATCACTGCTTTTGTTCAGAATTTATCACTGCTTTTGTTCAGAATTTATCACTGCTTTTGTTCAGAATTTATCACTGCTTTTGTTCAGAATTTATCGCTGCTTTTGTTCAGTATTTATCACTGCTTTTGTTCAGTATTTATCACTGCTTTTGTTCAGTATTTATCGCTGCTTTTGTTCAGAATTTATCACTGCTTTTGTTCAGAATTTATCACTGCTTTTGTTCAGAATTTATCACTGCTTTTGTTCAGAATTTATCACTGCTTTTGTTCAGTATTTATCACTGCTTTTGTTCAGAATTTATCACTGCTTTTGTTCAGAATTTATCACTGCTTTTGTTCAGAATTTATCACTGCTTTTGTTCAGTATTTATCACTGCTTTTGTTCAGTATTTATCACTGCTTTTGTTCAGTATTTATCACTGCTTTTGTTCAGTATTTATCACTGCTTTTGTATAGAATTTATCACTGCTTTTGTTCAGTATTTATCACTGCTTTTGTTCAGTATTTATCACTGCTTTTGTTTAGAATTTATCACTGCTTTTGTTCAGAATTTATCACTGCTTTTGTTCAGAATTTATCACTGCTTTTGTTCAGTATTTATCACTGCTTTTGTTCAGAATTTATCACTGCTTTTGTTCAGAATTTATCACTGCTTTTGTTCAGAATTTATCACTGCTTTTGTTCAGTATTTATCACTGCTTTTGTTCAGAATTTATCACTGCTTTTGTTCAGAATTTATCACTGCTTTTGTTCAGAATTTATCACTGCTTTTGTTCAGTATTTATCACTGCTTTTGTTCAGTATTTATCACTGCTTTTGTTCAGTATTTATCACTGCTTTTGTTCAGTATTTATCACTGCTTTTGTATAGAATTTATCACTGCTTTTGTTCAGTATTTATCACTGCTTTTGTTCAGTATTTATCACTGCTTTTGTTTAGAATTTATCGCTGCTTTTGTTCAGTATTTATCACTGCTTTTGTATAGAATTTATCACTGCTTTTGTTCAGTATTTATCACTGCTTTTGTATAGAATTTATCACTGCTTTTGTTCAGTATTTATCACTGCTTTTGTTCAGAATTTATCACTGCTTTTGTTCAGTATTTATCACTGCTTTTGTTCAGTATTTATCACTGCTTTTGTTCAGAATTTATCACTACTTTTGTTTAGAATTTATCACTGCTTTTGTTTAGAATTTATCACTGCTTTTGTTCAGTATTTATCACTGCTTTTGTTCAGAATTTATCACTGCTTTTGTTCAGAATTTATCACTACTTTTGTTTAGAATTTATCACTGCTTTTGTTTAGAATTTATCACTGCTTTTGTTTAGAATTCATTGCTGCTTTTGTTCAGTATTTATCACTGCTTTTGTTCAGAATTTATCACTGCTTTTGTTCAGTATTTATCGCTGCTTTTGTTCAGAATTTATCACTGCTTTTGTTCAGAATTTATCACTACTTTTGTTTAGAATTTATCACTGCTTTTGTTTAGAATTCATTGCTGCTTTTGTTCAGTATTTATCACTGCTTTTGTATAGAATTTATCACTGCTTTTGTTCAGTATTTATCACTGCTTTTGTTCAGTATTTATCACTGCTTTTGTTCAGTATTTATCACTGCTTTTGTATAGAATTTATCACTGCTTTTGTTCAGAATTTATCACTGCTTTTGTTCAGTATTTATCACTGCTTTTGTTTAGAATTTATCACTGCTTTTGTTCAGAATTTATCACTGCTTTTGTTCAGTATTTATCACTGCTTTTGTTCAGAATTTATCACTGCTTTTGTTCAGTATTTATCACTGCTTTTGTTCAGAATTTATCACTGCTTTTGTTCAGTATTTATCACTGCTTTTGTTCAGAATTTATCACTGCTTTTGTTCAGTATTTATCACTGCTTTTGTTCAGTATTTATCACTGCTTTTGTTCAGTATTTATCACTGCTTTTGTATAGAATTTATCACTGCTTTTGTTCAGTATTTATCACTGCTTTTGTTCAGTATTTATCACTGCTTTTGTTTAGAATTTATCGCTGCTTTTGTTCAGTATTTGTTTCTATCTTTATTCATTATTTAAAACAGCTTTTTTTTCGACATTGGTTGTTGATTTTGTTGATATTCGTCATTGATTTCGTTGACATTTATTATTGTTTTTGTTGACATTTGTTTCTGATTTTGTTCTCTATATGTTACTGATTTTCGTCGTATGTATTTACTGTGATTTTAGGACTTCGTCCTAAAACCCCAGTAACTCAAGAATTTAAAATCATAACTTTAAACCCGAACATATTATTTAATTTTACAACACCACTGATTCATCACCCCTTCATAAATTTTTTTCATAAATTTTATCCTCAAATCTCAAAAGTCAAAAATTGAAATCATAAATTTTATACGTAAATGATTAAATTTACTTTTATTAACCGTCCGCAGATTCCAATTAACGAATAAATTTTATAACCGTCCGCAGATTCCAATTAACGAATAAATTTTATAACCGTCCGCAGATTCTACATATATTTTTAAAAAAATAACGTATTTTTTCATGAAATATTAATCTGCTAACCGCTGCGGATCATTGAAATATCATCTAACCGTCCGCAGATTCCAATTTTAATAAAATTTTATAATTCAATAGGCTCAGAAAATTAAACTCAAAAAATTTTATAAATAAACGTTCTCCAAAATTTTTTAATAACCGTCCGCAGATTCCAAATAATTTTTATAAATAAACGTTCTCCAAATATTTTTTAAATAACCGTCCGCAGATTCCAAATAATTTTTATAAAATTATTTTATCATTTATTTTTATATCACATGTCTAAAAAAATAAATCTAATTTTATTTTAATTTAATTTTTTATCTAATATAAAAATATGACTATATCAATTGTTGATGACAAAATGAATAAATTATATAAACAAATTAATAAATATTATAAAACAATAAATCGTAAAATGTTAAAACAAATTGTAAAGCGTACTGATGAAATAACAGATTTATATTATGAATACGTAAATCCTGATATGAATGATAAAGAGAAGCGACAAAATGAAAATACATTATTGACCAAAAGAATTTTAAATAATGAAAAGTGTAACGAAGTTTGTACATTTAACGGTGTTTTAACTTTCATTTGCGGAATTTATCATTTTCTTTATGCTTACGAAAACGAACCGAATAAATTATTCCATCATTGTAATATTTGGGATTTCATGCATTGCACACTTCATGAATTCGATATGGAAAAGAAATTTATGTTTCTATTTAATGATGAAAATATACCAGAAACGGTTGAAAGATTTTTAAATATTGACGATTATGAAATAATGGAATTATTAAAATTAAATTTTAATTGAATAATTATTTTTATATCACATGTCTCAAAAATAAATCTAATTAATTTTTTATTTTTTATTTTTTTATCTAATATAAAAATATGTCGTTAGATAACACGCCAACAAATAAATTAATTGAGTTATCAAATTTATTATATAATGAAAATTTAACAATCAATGATTGGAAAAATGAATTTGATAATGAAAATGATTTACGTGAAAATTTAATTGAAATGTTAGTTTCAGATATTTTAAATAAAGGATATGATGGAGAAAATAATTATAATTCCATGTATTGGTTCGTGAAAGGTTTAAATATTCCATCACCGAAACCACTTAAACGTTACATAGATTCAGATGATTATTTATTCAAAAATTTAAATAAATACAAAATTCAAGATTCACTTGATGATTTCAACCGTCAACGTTTACATGAAAAATTCAACCGTGATTTACATAAAAAAGATTCTTCATTTCTTGATGAATTAATGAAACATTCCAAAGATATTCGTGAATTTTGGAGAAGTGATTTATTATATAATTCACCGCCAGCTGATGCATTAAATGATGAGGAATTTTTCCCCGAAGAAAAACCAAAAGATATTAATTTACGTAATATTAAATCATTTAAAGAATGGCAAAAATTAGATGACGAACAACAAACATTAGTGGATGATATGATGAAATCATTATATAAAACACCTACTAATTGGGAAATTAATTTTGAACTTTTAAACAATAAAGGCAAAAAATTAATGTTTCCATTACTTAAAAATTTCTTTCAGGAATACATTGACCCATTACCAATGGATAAATACAAAATAGAATTTAAAGTTAAAGGTCAATGGCATTCTAAACCATTAACACCTGAAGTTTATAATAAATTAATGGAAAATTTCACTGAAGAACATTTTATATTCGACCTTGATGAAATACCGGCAGAATTTACGGGGTTCATTAGTGGAGATAATGCAGATTTACCTGATTGGTCATTATTTTCATCATTAAGATTTTCAAAATATTTGCATAAAGATAGGGTCCGTAAAGACGTTGGTGGTTCATTCTTTAACTATATAGCTAATGATAAAGTACCTAAAAAAGTTATTGAGTATTTAAAACGTCTTCAAATATTTGATTCATTAGTGGATGAAAAAGTAACTGTTCTTGAAGAAGCAAAAGAATTCACTCGGAGTTATTATGATAATTTCACTGGTGATTTAGAATATGAAACCATTGAAATTCCAGCAAAAATTACCAAAACAGCTAAACAACGTGAAGAATTAAATGATTGCTGCTTCGTTTATGCTCTCAAACAAACAGGTTATTATTCAGATGATATTTTAAATCAAATACGATTAAGAATTAATAATAGGTATTTATCACAAGGTTCAATTGAAAAAATATGTCAAGAGTTTAAGATTCACATTAAATTAACATATATTGATGACAGTAGCGATAGAAAAAATAAAAAGACAACGGTTCAGCAATGCAAAAACAAAGTCCGTAAGTCATATTTGGGAGTCAAAGATGCTGAACCTCAACGAACCCATACATTTAACGTTTATGAAGACCATTATTTCATAGAAGAGAAAACACCATTTAGTACTTATTACATCAAAAATCTTCATAAAAATCTTGATGATGATAAATACAATAAAGAATATAAACAAGAACATTGGATAAAAGCAAGATATTATATTTCATCATCAAATTTAGTCCGTGAATTAATGAAGCAAGGATATTTTAATCCAATCACTTATGGACAATATCGAATATTAAAAACTGTTTTCTATCATGAATTTGATAAAGATTTAACAAATATTAATTTAGAATATGAACCTGAATATTGCACAAAATTAATAGCTCCAAAAATTGTTAAAGAAAGCGAAAACAAAACAGACCCTACTTATTGGTATGCTGATTTTGAAGCTGACGTTTCAGGTAATATTCATAAACCATTTATGTGTGTTCTTCAATCACAAAATGGAAAAATTAATGAATGCTTTAAAGGTGAAACATGTAATAAACAATTTCTTGATTTCTTACCTGATAATGCAGTTGTTTATTTCCACAATTTAGCATATGATTTTCGAATGTTTGCATCATTAGTTAATATCAAAAATACTATAATTAAAGGAACAAAATTAATGAAAGCAAATGTTGAATATAACGATAAAAAGATTTTATTTAAGGATTCATTACCTATGTTAAATTGTAAACTTTCACAATTACCTTCTATGTTTAATTTGGGCATTAATGTTCAAAAAGAAATTTTCCCATACAAATATTACACACTTGAAAGATTAAATACCAACAAAGGAGTAATTAATGATGCAGGCTTAAATGAAGATCAAAAATGGACAACAGATGATTATGAATTATTTAAATCAAACATTGATAAAATACCTAAATGTAGAATTGATGAAAACCATTTCGACATGTGGTCATATGCAGAATTTTATTGTAAACAAGATGTAAACATCCTTAGACTTGGATTTAATGAATTCAGAAATGGATTTATTAAAGATTTCAGTATCGACCCTTTTAATTTCATTTCCATTTCTTCTCTCGCTAATGAAGTATTTAATCAACGTGTTTATTATCCTAATGGTAACCTTTATAAATTAGGTGGTCATGTTCGTAAGTTTTGCTCAAAAGCTGTTTATGGAGGACGTTGCATGACTGCATACAATAAAAAATGGCATATATTAAAGCTAATTTGTGATTTCGACGCTGTTTCATTATATCCTTCAGCAATGGCACGTTTATATACCGTTGAAGGTAAACCTGAAGTTATCAAACCTGAACAATTAAACCTTGAATTCCTTTCAAAACAAGGTGCTTATATTGTTGAAATCAAAATTACTAAAGTTAATAAACATTATCCATTCCCACTCATTGTTCGTAAAGTAAATGGATTAAATCTTAATGATGATAACTTAAAAGAAGGTGAAACATTAAATATAATTGTCGATAATATATCATTAGAAGATCTCATTGAATTTCAAAAAATAGAGTTTGAATTCATCCGTGGTTATTATTGGGCAGGCAAACGTGATTATACAATCCAAAAAGAAATTAAGAAAATATTTAATAAAAGACTTGAATATAAGAAGCAACATAACCCATTACAACAATTATATAAATTAATTATGAATTCATGCTATGGTAAAACTATTGAAAAACCAGTTGATAAAGATATTAAATATATGAATGATGACGATTTTGAGAAATATTGGATCAAAAACTATAATAAAATTATTGAGGACACATTAATTGAGAGTAGAAAGACACCAATTCACGCTGTAAAAGTTATTAAACAAATTGAAAACCATTTTAACTTTTCACTTCTTGGTATTCAAGTTCTTTCTATGTCAAAACGAATTATGAACGAAGTAATGTGTTTAGCTTATGATTTGGGATGCCACATTTATTACCAAGATACTGATTCAATGCACATTGAAGTTGATGATTTACCACGGCTTGTTAATGGTTTTAAAGAAAAATATAATCGTGAATTAATCGGAACTAATTTAGGACAATTTCACAGTGACTTTCCAACTATTAACGGTCATGATGAAATGCCAAAATCTATTGAGTCATATTTTCTAATGAAGAAAATGTATATAGATAAATTACAAGATTCCACCGGAGAAATTGATTATATGATTAGAGGTAAAGGTTTGACGCAAAATTCTATTAAATACGCCTACAAAGAATTTGGTAATGATCCCATGAAATTATATGAATCCTTATTTAATGGAAACGCACAAACGTTTGATTTAACGAAAGGACAACCATGTTTCTCAATGAACAAAAATATGACAGTATCAACTTTAAAGAAATTTGAACGTAAAATAAAAACAACTTATGAAGAAGGTAAACATGAAGATTATTTTAAATAGGATCTAATAAATATCTTGGTAATAATTGAATTCTATTTTTACCATTAAGTTTTCCTTCTACTTTAAATAATCCATTTTCTTTACCAATAACTTTAAACTCTCCTGGTTGAATTATTGATCTTCTTTTCATCATTGGATCTTTTTCATTATAAACTTTAACATTTACTCCATCATTAATATTAAAACTTGCATTATTTTTAATTTCCCAATTAGCTTGTAATATTCTCCTCACAATATAATTTTCAAGTTCTGGATCATCATTTACCATCTTTGGTGTTACACTAAAACCTGCCCATTTACTCAATCCTCTATGTGGTGCATTATTGTATTGATTAACTATTTCATTCATTACTTCAGGAGTTATTACACCAATTTTCATATTATACGCCATATCTCTAATGGTTCTAATTACTCTATCAATAATTCCTAAACTTGAATGCAAAGGATCATTTTTTACATCTTCCTGTTCTTTCTTCATGAAATCGGGATAGTTACCCATTACTTGTCTAGTCACTGGTTTAAAATCAATTCCTCGTGAATTATAAAATGTTTCCCAAGCCAACTTTGAATTAAAACTTCCTTCACCATCACCTGTTAAATGTTTTACATTAGCACCTTTCTCAATCATTCTATTTAATGCTCTCAAATATGAAACAGTTGATTTAATAGTTCCTTTTGAAAATTCATTTTCTCCCACTACATCATTTAATAATTCAACAAATAAGTATTTAGTATTCACATTTATTGCTACCAAATAACCCAATTTTCCACAAAACATTAAATCAATCATCCATGTGTTCTTTTCTGCAACTTTATGCAATTGATAATGTTTTATATTTTGTTTTAAAGGAAATGATGAAGGAATTTTTCCCTTTTCTTCTTTCAGTTCTGGGTTAATTAGTTTTAAAGCATTGATTTTATCTTTACTTTTATATCCAAATAATCCCGTAAATGGTATTTTATCATATTTTATAGTCGTCCCAGGTTGTTGAAAATATTTTCGTTTATAATCTTCATACCAATTATTAATTGATCTTCTTCCTCTATTCCATCCACTTGTGACTTTAACAAAATTGTCATATGTTAATAAATCATCATTCATGTGTTCAACAACAAATTTATCTAATTTATCGCCAAACGTTTCTTTTCTGACTTTCAGCTCTTCATTCTTATGTACTTCCTCCCATTCTCTTTCATACTCATCATATATGTGTCTAATATCTTCATCTAGTAATGGTTTAAATGAGTTTAATCTTTTCACTTGATTAAATGATAATTTATTTTTGTTCTTATGAACTTTGCTCAATAAATCCTCTCTTGCTATTCTCACTGCTATTTCATAATCTGCCATTCGTTCATGTTCCTTTACTACTTTACGTCTATGTTCTTCATCCTTTACTATATCACGAATGGTTAAGTAATGAATTATATAGAAATTGTTTATATGTTGAGCTGGAATTTTCACTTTCAAATATTTTTCACAATAATGATTTATATAATATTTCACTTGTTCCTCAAATTTATTCGGTTCATACTTTTCTATCTTACTTGTCACATATGAAATTATTCCATCTGTGTTATTAAATAATGTTTCAGTCATGATTTAAAATAAATTAAATTAAAGATATTTGATGATTTCATGAATGCAAAAATAATTATTTAGTTTATTTTTAATTTTTTAATTTTTTATCACATAATAAAAATATGTCTCAAGCCTTACCACCCCTTAAACAACGTCATGAAAGAAAAACATTTGCTACTCCAACATTGAAACTCATAAATTCACGTCTTCAATATTATAGAAAAGTATTAAGTCAACCTGAACCAACAACGGAGAAAGGAAAACTTAGTCGTGCAAGAATTCAAAATAAATATGATCAGTGTATGAAAGTTAGAGCATTATTAAACAGAGCCGTTAAGAACCTTTATCTTTAACATAGAACCCATCACTACCGAAATATTTAATTGCTGGATTATTTGAATTATCAAATTTAGGTAATATTTTTGCAACATTACCAACAACAGGTAACTTTTCCATTATTGATTTTGTTTTATTCCATCCAAATTTAAATCCATCAGCAAAATCTTTAGCTGCTTCTTTAACTTTCCCCGCTAACTTTTTAAACCAACTACCAAATGCCATGAACGAAGTTCTCGAATTGAAAATTCTTTTTAATATTTAATTAAAAATTATGATTTAATATTTTTATTTAAAACTAAATATGACATTAAAGCAAGCAAGAATATTAAGTAGTGAAACCGATAACACTATTAAGCAAGAACAAAACACAAATGTTAACATTAACATTAAACCATCAACTAAGTCACGACCTCAAACAGTTCCGTTATATCCTAATGTTCCACCATTAAATCCAAACGTAAATTTTACTCAAGCGAACCAACCTTCGGATATTCCACCGGTTGGTCAAACTTTATATATTCCGACGACGGAGGATTTGAACTATCAATCTCAACCTCCAACAAACAGCAATTTCCCATTAACTCGAGACAGAGGTATTGCAGATTTAGGAAATGAAATTGAGGATTTAGAAAAGAAAAACCAATTTCTACAAATGTTAGTTGAAATGTATGAATCAAACCCGTTAAAAATAAATGCTTACGTTGTTTGTGAAAGTAAGTTATTAATGAACATGATAAAGTTATTAACTGATTGTGAGAAAGTTGATTTAGTACTTAATGAAGATATTGGATGTTCTGGATGTACGGCTAAAACAAACAAAATCATTTATGTTTCAAAAATATTGGTTACTAAAGATGGTAAAACTAGTGAGTTAAAATATGATTACAATAACATTTATAGTGAATTTGTTAAATATGGAATTTCATTAAAAATGACGTATTAAGTCTTAAATACAGCTAACATTTTATCATTTATTTTTGCTGTAATCACGCCCACCGTTGTTCTGTGTATTTTTGATGTAATAGCTGTTTGACCAGTTAACGTTTTCAATTCTCCTTCATCAATAAATACTTCATCACCGATTCCATAACATGATGTATCGGTGACTTTAACTAAATAATCACCATGTGTTGCAAATGTCACACATTTATTAACTTCATCAATCTTAACACAAATTCCGACATACTCATTCCATTTTCCATTAGTCTTTACTGAACAAATACAATCTGTAGTGTCATTTTCAGTTGATGGTATCCATGGACTCTGTCCTGGGCAAAGCCTTTCATTCTTAACTTGTTTGTAAACCTTACCTGTCATATATACTGGTGCACCAATTACAAAATCATTTATTGAATTCATTGATTCCTCAATTGGACAGTAATGAGTAATAGTTGTGTTGGAATTGATTTTAGCATAGGCATTGCCGTCCATATCATATGCATTCATAATATAAACTTTTGATTGAGTAATTTTCAATGCTGTTATTTCATTGTATTTGATGGTCGCTTCATCACTTTTTACATTAATATCAAAATCTAACCATCTTTCCTTCGAACTATCAAGTTGATTGCCAATGCTCAATATTCTTGCATTTCGAGAATGATTTGGTTTCATGACCATGAGAGGTGCATCACTACATGTCTGATTTGCTCCACCCAATGTCAGGATGTTGTTTGGGTCTTTGATATAAACCTCTCCACTACTATCAGTGAAATACTCTTTTGATATATCTGCTTTCAATGCATATTTACCTTCTGCTGTTGTTTTTGTTTCATATTGGACCATATCTGGCAAGTCCTTGGTTTTAGCATACTCACTTAAGTTCGCAAGCTTCGCGTACGGTTCCAAAGCTGTTGCCAATGCAGATTCATTAACCAAATCTGTGGGTATCTCAGGGATATCCGTTTTCAAAGCAAAAGTATTCGACACATATCTTGACGAAAAAGCGTTTTTGTCTGTTGGTTCGATATTTTTAGTAATTGAACATGATAAAATTTCCGGCGTTTCACCAGTTCCTGGATTTATTAATTCATGGCAGTCATACATAAACCAAAGACCAGAACTACTTCCTTCGATACGCATTATCTGAGAGGGTTGATCATCATTGTACGAATAATCTACGTGAACATAATGACCCGTATAAAAATTGTTTGATGAAACAATATCCAGTCCATATTGCTCAATCATTTCATGATATGTGTCGTAATCCAAATCAGGAATTGTATTATTTTCAATTTTGAATTGAATAGTTGTTTGCCCTTCAATAATCTCTGGAATTTCACTTTTTACTTGCTCAATAGCATGGGTCATATCTGTTGCCAAAGCATAATCGTTCAACGTAGTACTCAACGCAGATTCATTAACCAAATCTATGGGTATCTCAGGGATATCTTCAGCGAGTGCATACTTGGTCATATCTGGTAAGTCCAGAGTCTTCGCATATGGTTCCAAAGCTGTTGTCAATGCAGTACTCAGTGCAGATTCATTAACTAAATCATTTGGTATTGTTGGGATTGCTTCAGCTAATTCTGTTTTTAATACATAAGCATTTAATGCATTTGTTAATGTTTCATTATTGACTAAATCATTTGGTATTGTTGGGATTGCTTCAGCTAATTCTGTTTTTAATACATAAGCATTTAATGCATTTGTTAATTGATTGTTATTTTTAAAATTTGTGTTTAAATATGTGTATGACGGATAATTATCTTGAACATATCGAACAGTTGCATAATTATTTAATGTTTCACTTAATTTATTCGTGAATGATTCATTTAAATGATTTTTATGATTTTCAATCAATTTTTTAGTTGCTGATGCTGTTAATAATTGGTTATTAGTTAATGTTTCACCTAATAATAATTCTTTATCGTTTTTAGCTGCTGGGGTGTATTTGAGTTTAACAAATGATGGTTGAACTGTTCCATAAATTAAAATATATGGAAATTCATAAACTAATTCGCAATTAATAGCTGAAATATCAGCAACATCTGAGTTCAAACATTCAATACTTCCATTTTCCTTATACTCATATTCGTAAATTCGGTACATCTCGCCAATATCATCAACCATAAATGAAACATCAATTTTATAATTAGTTTCAATATGTTCACAGAAATATTTAAAACATAATCTTTCATCTGGAATTATAATTTCCGTTTCAATATAAGGTTTTTCTTCAACTACTTCATGAGGTGCTAATACTAATCCATCATCAATTATTTCATCAACATATGCAACTTCTTTAACAGTTGATCCAGCATTTTTACTAAACGCTAATTTTAATGCACCAAATATACCTTCAGCACCAACTTTCATTAATCCGCCAAAGTTAAAACAAAAGTTACTAATTTGTACGACATCCATAACTACATCAAACCAATTTGTTTTATTTTTCATATCATTAATTTCTTTCTCTAACTTTGCACAATAATTTTGAAGTGCTGATATTTGATTAACCGCAATATCAACTGTATTTCCTAATGAATTTAAAACGAAAACGTGGGATTCAATGTTTTCACCTATGACTACACCTGAAGTTTGAATGTTAAAGTTTGTATAAAGTGTTGTGCATGCTTCAGGTCGTGGTGAGACAGTATAATAACCAGTATTAGCTAAGAATTCAAATGTATTCATTCCTTTTTCATAACTTACATCAGCAATAGTATAAATTAATTCATCATCTTTTGGCATATATAGTATTAAACCATATGGAGGATTACCGACTTGCAAAGGTGAAGTATAATGGTATTCAAGTAATTCAAAATAATTGTCAGATTGAAGTTTATAATTATTTAATCCCGATGATTTATATTCGAAGTCAACAATGAAGTCATAAGTTTTATTATTAATGTTTAAAGTTGCTGAATATGTACAATTAGCAAAATCTTTGACGGGGTAAATGTAAACCCTCCATGCGTCATTATCTTCTTTATACGTTTGAATTTTACAGTTATCTTTAGGTGTTAACATTCCTTTATTAACTAATAACTCAAATGGGTTTCCTTGATTATCATAACCTGCGAAAGTGTGTAATACTTTTTTATTAGCTTCATTTTTAGCAATACATATAAAGGCTACTTCATGAGA
>JAPFFF010000391.1:0-23867 GCA_039105265.1 Tritrichomonas musculus | reverse complement strand
CATCATTTAAATGAGCTCAATGATAAAATAATATATATAGCCAATAAGTTAGTCAAGTATGAAACATCATCATATCCATATAACACATTATTGATACTAGATGATTGTGCAGGTAGTGATTTATTAAAGAATGGTAATAGTGAATTTATCAAGTTGTTAACCAAGACAAGACACTATAATTTAACATGTATCATGGCTATCCAAACTATTCGATTTGTTCATATGAATGCGAAAAGGTTAGCAACAGATATCATATGTTATACAGGATATAGTGAGGAAGATTTTACTAGCTTGTTGCAACAAACAAATAACTCATTAAATACTAAGCAGACAGTAGCTGAATACTTACAACATAAAGAACCACATGAAAAATTCGTAATGAATATTTCTGCTAATAAGTACTATTTCGAATAATTTTTTATTTTTTAAAAATGGGAATTGAACGTCATTCAGTAGAAGATTATTGGAAGCCAAATTATTCCAAAAAGCAACAATTTTCTCCATGGCAAGAGATAATAAAAGGAGGAGTAGGACTAGGTGGTAAATTATTAATGGGAGCTGCAGATAGTTTTTCGGGAGGTCTTGCAAGTAAACTATTAGATGCTTCAGCAGGTGGATTAACCAAGCATGCTGGTGTTATTGGTTCAGTTGCGAGAGGTCTTGGTGAAAGCTTCTTGAGCGATAGTACAAGAAATAAAATAGCAAATATAGCTGACACAGCATTAAAATATGTCCCAGAAGGAAAAGTGAAAACTGCCTTATCATCAATTAATAAATCTGCAAAAGGTGATTCAGTTGGAGCACCTCTTGAAAAGCCAGCATTTTCGTCTAGATCATTACAAGAGAGTGAATTTACTACCAACAATCGGGCGAGAACCTACATCTAATGAAAACTCAAAAAAACTAAATTTTTGGACTTTTTTGTTTATTTTAAATGTCAAAACATCTAACAGGTTCTAAGAGACTTGCAGTTATTCATAAATGGTTGAATGGAAGGGATGACCCAGATTGGGAAGTTTTACCTACAAAAACCAAAGACAAGTATATTGTAAAACAGCGAAAAACTCCAATAACTCGAGAATATCAAGAAAACTCAGAAAGTGAAAATAACGAAGAAACTCAAGAAAACTCAGACAGTGAAGAACATGAGGAACTTGAAGAAAAGCCAAGAAAGCCAATAAGTTCGAAAGCTGCACGAAAACCTACAAAACCTCGAAAAACTCAACAAAGCCAAGTTTATGACCCTACTGTGAATGAGGAAATACTAAAACAGCTAAAATCACTAGGTGAAGAAATGAAGATAAGTCGAGAGAAGAAAGAACAGAGACGTATGATAAAGGAGGTTGTTGATAAAAGGATGAGTAAACCAAGACAACAGTATGTTCCTGAAGAACCGCCACAACAATATGAAGAAGAACAACAACCTCAATATATACCTATGAGACCTATTGGTAGGAGAAATCGCATCTTTGAAGATATGATGTAAATTTTTTTCTATCTAAAATGCTTAACAAGGAATCCTATATGAAAACCTCAGCTGAGGTTTGTACCCAAATTGCATCCTATTTTGATGTTGTCGATAATTGCATAGCACTTAGTGATACAAATAAGGCATACTCATTAAATCCACAAACTTCATATTCACCATCACCACCAATTAAGAGTGGTTCATATACAACATGTATTATATCTCCTAATACTCATAATACTGCTGATATATATAATGGATTTATTCGAGCAGATATGAAAGTGATGATAAAAATAGACAAGCCAATTCTAAGTGATTTAGAAAATGTCAGTGGTTATAATTTTGGTAAGGTATGGTTTGGTTTTAAGGATGCTCGAGATGCTGTTGAGAAGTATGAAATTGTAGCTAATGGTATGACGCTTTATACCCAGAACTTTGGATGTGAAGAATCCTTTTTAACTGCATGTTGTGCAAATGAAGTTACTAAAAGAGCTGATATATATAGTAAAGCAAGACATAAGGATATTTGGAATGATACTCATGGAAGGAGATGTGGTTTTGTTGCAAATCTTAACAAAGATGTGACTTCTGTCACTGAAACAATTAGATTAAAGATTGATTTGCGACGATTCCTACCTTTATCTAATATCAAGTACTTGCCAGCATTTGCAGGTAAAATCGAATTACGTCTTTACTTTTCAACAGCTGGTATGGTATATTGTCCAGTTGGTTTTGAAAAGAGCTTGGTTGCTAATCCACATATAATGAAAGACTTCAATGTTGATGAAATAACAAATGAATTTCGACCTATTGGAGAACCAATATGGATGTGGACAAGTACCGAAAAAATAGCAATGGATAAGATTAATGACCCTAAGAATCTTCCACCTGTTGGTGAAAATCATGGAGGAGCATATGAAGTCGCAGGAGCTAACAATACTAAGGCAAGAGTTGACCGAACTATTTACAGTGATTGGAGAACTTGGAGTGTTGTTGATTATTCCATTGAAGAATGTGCGAGTATTATACCTTGTTTTGGTATTCATGAATCTGTATATACAGCACTTGTTCAAAGATATGCTAACCCACAACATCCACTTACATTCCCAACACAGATTATGTCATTTTACACTTGTACAAGACCTCTTAATAATGAACAAGATAAAGCAACTATTACTATTACACCTAATTTTGTAGATAGTATGTTTTGCTTATTCCCACTTAAGCATACACATAAGACATACTTCAAGAATCCTATGTTTGAAGCATTTCATATGAATTGTGGTAATTACAATAATATTCCTGCTAAAGCATTTGGTACGAATGGTAAGTATCCAGAGTTCCTCGAATATTGCCAGAATGCAATGAACATGAATGGAGAGCAAAATGGATTTAATAAAGAGGTTATTGCAAGTTTAGCGAATGAGTATCAATATAATGAAAACACAACAGGCTATTATCCAAATGATAGGTCCTCATTCTTCATAGGTCTTCCTACTGAAACAGATGGAACATATCAACAAGGTCTTTCAAGTCTTGCACCTATTAACTTCGAATTGATATGTAGTCAAAAGGCAGATAATCCATTTAGACAGGAAGTAGATACACCTCCATTATTATGCTTATTAACAGATATATCAATTAGTATCTTAATTAGACCTAATGGTATGCCACCATCAGTACGTATTGGTCCTTATGATTTAACAACCCCTGAGTAAAAAGAAGTATGTTTTTTATGTTTTGGAAAATGTCGAATGATTATAGAAGCCCACATGCTGAGATTGTTGGAAGAGAAGGTATGATGTATAATGAAGCTACCATGAAAAATAAAGACATAGAGTTTCAACATTTTGGTGTGTTCAGTAATACTAATACTTATTCTGTAACCTTCAACCCATATATTAATCGACCACCTACCCAGATTATTGAACATGAGGACCCTGTTAGATTTCCAGATACTCGAGAACATATAACCAAACCTGTTCGTGAACCTCCTGTTAGTATTACAGATGGTGGTTTTTATCGACATATAGGTGAAAAAGATAGACCAGTACCTCTCTTACCAAAATATCTTAAGAAGCCTGAGAAACCACCAATGCAAGGTAGAGCAAGAGAATATAATAAACAAGATATTCGATATGGACCTACCCAACATATCTTTACCCAAAATAACATATATTAATTTTTTATTGAATTTTTTATCTAGATGAAAATGACAACAAGAAACGTCTATGACTATGTCAATGAACTTCGCGCAAAATGTGCTCCAAATACTAAACAATGTAATTTCTCGATACTTTGTGACAAGTACCCAATGAAAACAGGAGAATGGAGTTATTTAGGCAAAGTACTCTATGTCTCAATCAAGGTAAAAGACAAGTGCCACAGATTTTATCCAGATAAGCTCAAAGAACTTGATCTTGACTCAATATTTATTAAGCCTAACTCAAGGAGAAAAATAACTGAAGATTTCGAAGAGTTCTACATAAATGGAAACACTACCACTCAAGAGTATCAAGGAATCAAATACTACAACTACTCCATTGCAGCTGCTCCTACAAGTCATAAACCAAAAATCGATGCTCTCAAGCAGAAATATCAAATTGAGTCATTTGACATGTTTATTGGAGAACAGCTAGACTTAGTACTTTAAGCCTATTTTTTCCCAACCTAAATGATTAAGAAGAGGGGTACAACCAATGGAGTTCAAGCAAATGTATCTTTAGAACCATCAGCAGCTGCATCATCTACATCAAACATCAACAACAACATTATTATTAATAAGAGAGATGATGGCAAGGAAGACATTGTTATTACAAGAGACATTGGAGTGCAAACTGAACCTGTTGAAGTTGAACCAGATGTACGTAATGTTATACTTGAAGCATATGCACAAATACTACTTAATCAAGACAAAGCACTACTAGCTAACATTATATCGAAGAAATGCATCATAGTACCTATTGAATCTCTTAGCAACATCATCAAAGCAATACTACATGTTAGTGAGGTTGAAGTACAACTTAATGAAGATGTTGGATGTTGTGCAGCTAAGAGCAATCCAATAAGAAAAATAGATGCTATTAAGATTATTAAAGATAATGGAGAGGTAGTCATTGACTTGAAACAAGTATATAATAAAGAATATAATGAGCTTGTTAATAATTATCATGTATGCTTAAAATATTGCATAGTATAAAAAAAGACATATATAAAAAAAACTTAAAATTAGAAGTAATTATTTTTTACTCTTACTCCTTGTCTTTTGGAGATGAAGCTTCTTGTTCATCTTCATCATCTTCTTCTTGTGTCTCTTGCGAGTCAGGCACTATAGGCACGTGAAAGCCAATAGATTTTGGTGTTGGAGATTGAGGAATCTTTTTATGAAAAACCTCGCAGGTAGTGAGATTCATTTGAGTAAGTGCTTCAGCAATCTTGTTCATGTTTGCTTGTATCAAAGGGTCATAGATGGTGCAGACATTAGATGATGTCGAGTTTATTATTTTTTGGTTGAACAGAAATATCACCTCTTTAATAGCATTGGCTATTTCAACATGAGCATTTTTGATAGCTAGCTTTTGCTGTTTTTGGAATTCTTTGAAGTCATTTCCAGAACGCGACATTTTAAAAAATGAAGTGATTTTGTTTGCGAATATTCAATTTTCAAAAATAATTCAATTTTTTTTCTCGAATGAAATCATGAGCCAAAATTTAGATTTGGGTGAGTTCAAGGAAACAGCTATCATCAAGAAGTTGAAGAAGTCCAAGAGTAACAACAACCTCAAAAATATTGATACTGCAAAAACTGAAACAACAGAAAAACGTGGTAGAAAGCAAAAGTATGCAACAGTTGAAGAACGAAATGAAGCACGTAAACAACAGCAAAAGGCATATCGTGAAAGAAAGAAAAGAGAAATACAAAGTATGAAGGAAAAAATAATGTCGTATGAAAGCAAAAAGGTAGCTTATGAAGAATGAGGTAGCTTATGAGGAAAAAGGTAGCTTATGAGGAAAAAGGTAGCTTATGAGGAAAAAGGTAGCTTATGAGGAAAAAGGTAGCTTATGAGGAAAAAGGTAGCTTATGAGGAAAAAAGGTAGCTTATGAGGAAAAAAGGTAGCTTATGAGGAAAAAGGTAGCTTATGAGGAAAAAGGTAGCTTATGAGGAAAAAGGTAGCTTATGAGGAAAAAGGTAGCTTATGAGGAAAAACATGTAGTTAAAAAAAAACTTTTTTTTTAGTTATTCATTTTTCTTGTAGTACATTGTGATGAACTTCTTGTTTCTTTTCACTTTCTTATGTGTAAAGTGTCTCTTTGTTCCATCGAGATGCCCGAAACCAAGTCGAGTAATAGATAGTTCATGACCAAAGAACATGTTGTACAAGTTAACAATGTCTCTTGCAGGATAACAATCTTTCTCGAGGTTGTCAAACCATTCATCATACCTCTTTTTTTGTTTTGCTCGAAGTCGATGTGCATCATTTTCAAGAGTATGAGCATAATTTTCACACATCGTTCTTAAATTTGATGTATCATCTTCAACTTTTAGTTGAGATATTTTTTTCGACATGTTTATATTAATTTTGTAGTCGAATGAATCATGATCTTTAGGAGGTGTTTGTTTTTGTAAAATATCTTCTATTTTATCTTCTTCTTCATTCATCATTAATAAAATAATAGTGATATTAATAAATATATTTTTTTAAAATTTCAATATATTTTATTTTTTTTAATTCAATTTTTGAATTTTTATAGTTAATGTAACTTTTTCAAAGAAAAATATCCACCTTCGAGTTTTTCTACGAAATTTAAAATTTAGTGATATCAACTAGAAAATAGATCATTTTTATACTTGTATGTCATACAACTACAGCTCAGACAGCGATGTTAGTCTATTTGACTCGATCGAGCAATCGGGTCAACAAGCTCCACCATCAGATCCGCCATCAGCTCCACCCACAGAAGTTTGGCTCAAGAACATGACCCCAGAACAACTCGAATCCATGCGACTGTTCATCATGAAGCAGCAAGAAGAAGCAGCAGCTAGATTGAAGAAGAAGCAGCAAGAAGAAGAAGCAGCTAGATTGAAGAAGAAGCAAGAAGAAGAAGAAGCAGCTAGATTGAAGAAGAAGCAAGAAGAAGAAGAAGCAGCTCGATTGAAGAAGCAACAAGAAGAAGAAGCAGCTAGATTGAAGAAGCAGCAAGAAGAAGAAGCATTAGCAAGATTGAAGCAAGAAGACGATGCAAGAAGGAAGAATCCATATGTTCCATATGTTCCAATTTCCAATAAAGTCTTTCCACCACCTCGCTCATATAATATAATACAAGTTCCTCCACCTCCTCCACCTCCTTCTAATCAACAAATACCACCACCTCCAAGAGTTCTCGCTAGACCATCTGCATTTGTCGAGAATCAAAAACTCGGTTCCAATCCAAAAGAAGAAACAAAGATAGAAGGAGAAGAAGAAGTTGATCATGAACAAGAACCATCACCAGCTCGCAAAGAACCATATAAGCCACCGAAAAGTGTTCATGATATGAAATCCAATAGTGATTATAAGGAGGATAATGTTCGTCCATTCGACTTTCGAGAAGAAATGGAACAATTAATAGAAGAAAATGAAAACTTGAAAGAACGATTAACGAAGTTGGAGGAGAAAATGACTGGTGTAGAATTTCACATTGAAGACATCAATCACAATGCTGAAGAACTCAGGAAAGACATTGATAATAACGACGAATACGCACTCGAGCTGATGAAATTGGAACTTGCTCCAAAAAAGGTGGCGAAGTACATTAACAAAATTCACGATCTAAAGAAGGACGTGGCGGATCTGAAAAATGCTCAACAAGCTGGTCCTCCAACAGATGATGCATTTGCTGAAAAGTTGGCAAGATCGAGATTGATGATGGTAGAAGTTGATTATCTTCGAAACATGATGGACGCTATTGAATCATATGACAAGAAAAAAGCACCAGAGATGATAAACGTGTTCAAGTCCTATGGATGGAAGTTGTCCAATTGCATTTATCATCTTCGACCATACTTATCACCAGAAGAGAAAGAGAAGTTGGACAAAGCATGCAGCTTCGAGAGAAAAGGAAAGAAGCAATCACCGAAGCAAGTGCTGAATGCCATTAAGCAATTTGGTGAATCAATGGAGAAGAACGAAATTGAACGGAACTCTGACTCGAAGTCGAAAGGACATGAGTTCCAATATCATTTTCCATATCTCGAAGATAATGTCGTTGATGATGATGATTACCCCCAATAAGATAGGTCATAACTAAAAAATAATTTTTTTAACTTTTTCTTTGTTTTTATTTTTATCGTTTCACTTTTATTTTAGGTTAAACATGAACAAGGACATTGAAGATAATTTTTTAGATGCTATTGGAGATGTCTATGCTGATACAAAATCACAGTTTCGTCGTGAATATAATCGACGTGCAAAACAATACCAAAAGAAAGACAAATTTAAAGAAGAAATGAGGAAGCTCATGATTCCTGCAGGACAAGGTATTGGTTTTGCTACAGACATCAATCAAGATGAAGATAAGAGGTACGCATTTACGGAAGCACTACGACAGATACATAAAAAGAAAAATGTTGGAAGACCTATTGTTAAAGCAATTGCACTTGATGGAACTTATAAGTACTTCACACTCAGTGATAAGCACAACATCGAAAGTACATTAGGACATATAACAGGAGAACTTGATTTAAGTGAAGACCAATCAGACACTAATCCATATATCTCAAACATGTTCATTCCAGTTCGATATGAGGTACAATTTATTGACATGAACAAAACAAATGATGGTGTTCATTTTAGAACCAAGATGCAAGATATGGATACTCATGAAATCTATGATGATGAAGTCGAAATTGATGAAGACTATCGAAATACACCAGAAGGTAGTTTTTTCCCATACATCAATCTATCACCTATAGACTTGTCTACATACCAAATCTTTCATGAGGTAAGGAAAGAGAACTACAGAGATAATTGTTTTGTATATGCTTGTATACAATCAGGTGTGTTCACTGATGATGAAATAGATGACTTACGATTTTTTGTTCAAACAAGAGCCATACCCAATAACAAGATAGAAGAAGTAGCTAAAAAGTTCAAGTGCAATTTTAGTATCATTAGAATTGTTGAACAACCTGATAAATACAAGTATGAAACAAGAATCAACACCAGAAAGAAAAAATGGTCTGTTGATTTTAAAAGAGAAGTTAACCTGATATTGTTCAAAGACCATTATATGCTCAACAGGAAAATACCTTGTACATTATTCTACCTTCAACACTATGAAGAACTTGATAGAACATTTGCACATATTCCTTTTGACAAAAGATGTATGATAGCAAGATTGAAGAAAAATGGAAAGACTGTCAAAGACTATAAACATGAAGGAATCAAACCAATAACCTTTTTCCAAAAGATGTTTGAGTTACATCAATTTGAAGAAATCAAAGCATGCGAAATGGATATTATCAACACAACTGAATATGAACATGTTAATGACTATGTAAGTCTCGAATATAATGCAGAACAAAGTACAAGACTCATTGAGAATAATAAAAAGAAACAAAATACATGGTCAAGGATTTATTATAGCGACTTCGAAACAAACTCTACAGTCAGTCCACATATACCATATCTCAATTGTACGATCTTTCGAGATGGAGCCAACATACATAAAATATCTATTCAAGGTGAAGATTGTGGACAGAAGCTCTTGAATTATTTATGGAGTGGCTCATTAACATATTTTCATAACCTCAAGTATGATGCATGTTTTTTCATTAACACACCTGGATGGGATACACAGATAACAGAACGAAGTGGAACTGTGTTGCAAATCATCATGACATTATTCGAAGAAGGTACAAGGAAAGTCAAAAAGCGATTAACATTCAGGAACTCATATAGTATAATACCTCAAGCATTAAGTAAATTTGCTACAATGTTCAACCTCAATGTTCACAAGGAAGTCATGGCATATAAGCTATATACACAAGAGAACATTCAAAGAAGAATTGTTGATGCTACTGAGTTCCAACAGCAATACATCGATGAAAATGCAGATAAGTTATCGAAAGCACAACTTGATGCAAACTGCAAGCAGATTATCGAAAATGCAAAAATCGCAAATTGCTATAATGATGGCAAAATCGACATCATTAAATATGCCATCTTCTATTGTTTCAAGGACTGTATTGTTTTGATGAAGGGAATGGAAAAATTTAATGAAGACCTGAAAGCAGTCTTTAAAGAGACAAAGACAGATATGTATGGTGTTCATGATTTTATATCTATAAGTGCAATTGGATACTGCTTTGCCAAGAAATATGGTTGCTTTGATGGATGTTATGAACTATCAGGTAAGTGTCAAGACTTCATACAACGATGTGTCTCTGGTGGAAGAACAATGACAGCAGGTAATGAAAAGCAATACATCGAAGGAAAGATACAAGACTTTGATGCAGTTAGCTTATATCCATCTGCAATGTATGTTATGGATGGTATACCATTAGGAAGACCTAAAGTAATATCACAAGGTACAACACATGAACAACTTATGCAATATGATACATTCTTTATCGAAGTCAACATCAAGAAACTCGAATGTAAATCAAAAGAGCCATATAAATTTGGACAAGTATTTACAAGGAATGAAGCAGGTAGTAAAATATTCGGCAATTTCCTTGTTGACCATTATTATATCGATAAAGTAGGTCTCATGGACTTGTTCGAATTTTATGATGTTGAATATGAGTTAATACGTGGCTATTACTTTGATGAAGGATTTAACAAGAAAATCAATGAGTTCATTGAGAAGCTCTTTAATCTCAGGGCAAGTTATAAAAAGCAAAAGAACCCTCTTGAACAAACAATAAAGCTCCTCCTCAACTCCATATATGGCAAGTCAATATTAAAAGCAACAAAGACTGAAACCAAGACAGTACCAAAAAGCCAACTATACAAGTACCTCTGGAGGAACTACAACTTTATCAAGGAGGTTGTTGAAGATGCTAATATTGATAAGTGCTATGTCAAGAAGTTGAAACCAATTAATGACCATTTCAACCTACCTCAATTTGGTGCAAGCGTTCTCTCTTGGAGTAAGCACTTAATGAACAGGGTTATGGCTACAGCTGAGCAAGCAGGTATACCTATCTTTTATCAAGATACTGATAGTATGCATGTACTTGAAAAAGATGTACCAAGGATAGCTGACTTATTCCAGTTCAAGTATCATCAACCTCTTATTGGAAAAAATATGTGTCAGTTTCATAATGACTTTGATGAGTTCGAAGGTAGTCAAGGGGAAATACACTCAAGAAAACTCATTGCACTTGGTAAAAAGAGCTACCTCGATATCTTGGTTGATGAACAAGGAAATGAAGGATATCATATTAGACTCAAAGGAATTCCAAAACAAGTTATTCTCAACAAGTGCAAAAGGATGGATATCTCAGTTGAAGAGCTTTTTGAAAGAATGAATGAAGGAGAAAGTATGACATTTGATTTGTTGGATGGTTCGAATGCATTCAGGAAGTCAAAGACATTTCAACAAACCAACTTACCTAAATTTGCACGTACTCTTAGGTTTACGTAGTTAAAACATCATTGACATCAGTCGAGTTAGATGGTTTAATTTTGATAGTTATGAACAAAGGACTTTTTAACAATATCGGCTGGTATTGAAAATCTACTAAACTTAATTCTAAAAACTTTAATGAATCTGTAAATGTTTTTATTTTTAAAGGCTTACCCTCAGTCTCGAAATCATAGATAAGTGGTTTCTTATCTACAGTGAAGGTATTTATTGTACCTATAACTGAAGGTGTATATTGCTGTTCACCTATATTCGAGTATATGGCATTACCTTGTAGTGATACTAGATACAACTTAGTATGATTTAATATTGGTATATCTTTTATTATATAGGTTGTATTAGCAGGTAACTCTAAAGGCAATGGAGTATTATAAAGACCAGTTACTAATGCAGCTCGATGAGTTAAAGACGTAATGGTAGTCTTCATTGTGGTTTTTATTTGGAATGTTCTTGTTTCTTGTTTATACTCCCATTGAAACCAAGACATTAAATTTAATACCGATTGTAATTCTTTGATTGTATAAGAAAATTTAGGAGTTCGAAAATAGGCTTTAATAGGTACTGAATCACTTGACATCTCAATATAATCTTCATCATTGGTTAACAGAATATTACTCAAGGTGCTTAATGAAGATACATAATACTTGACATATTTACACTTCCAAGGTATATCTAAATTAACTGATACCTTATTATATTCATCTGCATTTGTGCTTTGTACTGATACTAGCATTTTATTATATCCTAAAATGTCAATTAAAGTTTATTCTTTGTTATCAGGAGAAACAGAGAAGCTAAAAGACAAAGACATAGAGATAAGTGTTAATGATGAAAACAACATCGATATCATAAGAGGTGGAGACCCTAAAGATTATCCAAAATTCAGTTGCTTATATAATAAGGAAGAGATAGACATAAAATTGGTTAGTGACTATCTGGATAAAAATGGGCTCGAGTCTTTTGGTGCTCTTAACATTATGGGAGGTAAAGGTATATATACATGGAATACTGATGGTACACTAACGACAAAAATACAATATTGTGCTAGTCTCAATAAACTATATGAAAGATTAAGAGACAGTGCTAAAAATTTAGAAGTCTTTTTAACCAAAATGAGGGAAGATGTAGATTCTGGTATTGCACCCGGAGCTACCTTAAAATATTTCACTGGAGAGATAAGTGATAAAGATATAATAGAAGAAGAATATGATGTTAGTACATATAAGAAGTTAATAGAAGCATTAACAGCGAATCAAAAAGGTATGTTAGATGTTATGAATTTAATGATTCAAAATATAGATGAAGTTAATAATGCAATTGTTCCAAGTATCGATTGGAATACATTAAAGGACTTAAAAATAATTGTCGAACATGTAGATGAAACTACCAAAGCAATTACCTATGGAACAGATACAATAAAACCTAAAAACATGGAAACTATAATAAAAGAGTTAAGTACAAGTAATGATAATATATCAAAGTGGATAAAAAATAATACTGTTGATTTTACTGAGATTGAGCCCATTAAATATGTAGATTTAAAAGTTAATGAAACTACTAATGAAACTATCTTTGATGTCAATGAGACAAAGATAAATAACATGAAAGACTTTGCTGAGAAAACAAATACAACAGCTGCTAATATTACTAAATGGATAGATGCATTAAATGATCAAACCATAAGTTATGAGACTCTCTTGAACTTAACAGGTGGTAATACTTCCATGTGCCTAATTAATAAAACAACTGGTGAACCAGAAATACATGAGGTTAAAATAGAAATTGATGAAACACCACCACCTACTCCAACACCTGAGCCAACTCCAGACCCTACACCTACACCTACGCCTACTCCAACTGAACCACCAAAAGAGTTAGTTAACAAAGAAGATATGGTTTATGTAATTCCTCCTATTGATGAATTAAAGAAACTCGAAGAATATACGATTCCAAAAATAATAGAACCAGAAGTACTCAAATTAACAGTATCCAAGTTTTGGTTATATAGTAAAGAGACAATAGGATGGATAAAAGACTTATTGTATAATATCATTTCAACTACCCTATCTCTTGCTAAACAGCCTATTAAATTAACTTATAAAACAATTGCTTTTGCGACAAAAGAATTTATGAAGATTATATATAACTTATTTTATTTTATCTGGTATGGTATTGATAGTATTGTGGATATTGCATATGAAGCTGTTAAAGATAATGAAAAAGTGGGGGTAATCTTTTATATTGGAGGAGAAGATGCAGATGCTGACTTTAAGGATGTAGATTTGCATCAGGTCATTGATGAGATAAAAGAATTGACACCAAGACTTAATAACAAAATTGATGAATTAAAGAATGAAGGAATTCGAATGATTAAAATAGCATATAGCTCATTTACATTATTTTGGAGCAACTTATGGCACTTCATAGTTGATTTTATCATGAACTACCCGAATTTAGTTAATAATATTATACAGATAGGCGGAAATTGGATAGATGCTCAATTTTGGCAATATATAGGAGGTTATTCTGATTTAATTCTGTATGTTTATGTAATACTTGTATATGCAATCGCTGGGGGTTTAGGCGTTGGGGCATTTTGTTTATGTGTAATTCTAATAGCTGCCCTTTTCGAACCAATAGGAAGAGGTGCCCAATGGATTTTAAATAAGATTACGCGACATCCTCCTGCTCCTCATGCTCGTACACTTGAAGTTGATGATAATGACGTTGTTAATACTGATGATGAAAATAGCTTTGATATTGTTGACCCTGATGGAAATAAAATTGTAATTGAGATTGATGATGATATATTAGAAGTATTTCGAAATCAATATAACTCATTGGTCTCCAAATATCAAACAATCTATGATGTTGTTCCCTCTACTCCATCAACTGACTCCAAGTATTTTACCTTGAAGGAATCAGACCAGTTATATTTATATAGACCATCTAAGACGTATGAAGAATCCAATTATTATTGTATGAGATGGGATATAGATAAAGATTATGACATACCACAAAATTTAGTATTTAGATTCAAAGACTATCTATTTGGTCATAACTGGGAATTAACATGGGATGGTAAAAATTGGACAGGAAATAATTGTCAAAACATGTGTACAGAAAAGATATCATACATGAACACAAATAACGGTGCGCCTGCTTTAACAATCAAACATAACGAAAGAATTGGTAGATGGATAAAAGGAACAATAAAGGAAGATTTAACTGATGATGATAATTATGCTCATATCTTGAAAGATTATCTTACCAATTGGAGGGTTGTTAAGAAAGATGGAACCATATTAAGTGAAGGAATAACTGCAACTTTTGATTCAAGTGGTTCAGGTACTTTTACTCAAGATGGATATAAATATGAACAAGCTAGAATGTATGTTGATGCACCAAGTGGATTAAATGCAGATGATGGATTATATGTTTATGCTGACCTAAATATAAATGGAAATATAACTGAATTAAAATGGGATTGTCATCCTACTCATTGTATTAATTCAGGTGTTATGCATACCTATGGGTCAAATCCTTGTCTCGAATCATTTAATTATCATCGAGAAAAAAGGCATTCCATTAAAATCATTGAAGGATTTAATCATAAGAACATTCGAATATATATAGAGAAAGAATTATTTGAATTTGATGTAAAAGTTAATCCGTTCGATATAATTATTCAACAACAATTTTATGAAGTAGAGCCAGACCCAAGAAAATGCACTACCATATCGACAGATTATAATATTTATTCATCAAAGATTATATGGGCTGATAATATCATGACTATGCGTCGAGACTTAAATGTTGTTGGTGGAATCACAGATATATTAGCCTATGATTATGCTTTATTGAAACAGACAGTTGATAATCTAGTTGAACAAATGAGAATTCAAGCCATGTATAATGAATATACTGATAGTATTAAACAAGGTGTAGCAGTTGCGAATAGTATATTAAATATTTTAGCAACAACAGTTTGTATTGCAAGTGCCCTTTCAACATTAAATATGTCCAATAACTCTGTAACTATTAATACATATCAAACAAGACCTTTCCCAGCAGGTCCAGGAGGAAATGGTGGAGGAGGTGGTGGTGGTGGTGGTGGTTATCCAGGTGATGGAGGTAGTGGCTTTCAAGGTAAGTTTTTGGTGAATGTTGATTTGAAGGCTGATAAGATGACTATGGAAAGATTTTTACCAATAACAACAACTGTTCAAAATCCTGTTGCTGGAGCTATTTCAACATTCTCAGCTACACAGGTTGTCCTTTCGACAACACATGCACTGACTCAGTTAGGAAATGCTATTGCTACTCTTGGTTCGAATGTCTTACACTTCTTTAGGAATAGACCAGATACAAATGGAACTGAAACATTAAATATTAATTCATCCTCGATTACAATAACAGATAATGATACTGATAATGCAACAAATACTATCACAACCACTGAGCAATCATTAGAGAGAACTCATAGAGAAGTTCAGCCACAGGTTGTTACAGATGAAACAGATGAGATTCGAACAGATATAACTGTACCACAGACTACAATGACAAATACAGCTTCAACTACGATTGCACTTAGGAATCAAGTTCCTGTTATCAATATATCTGGAATCCAGTATACCTTAGAAGATATTGCAGATATGACAAGAGAAGAACGAAATGAATTAGTTGCTAGTCATCCTGATATCTTACGTATCCAATATCATGGAAGAGAGTGGTTTAATGTTTATGATTTGTTTTATAATGACCAACTCATTATCCATAATAATGTATTTCAACGAAGGACTCTAATAAGACCAGCTGATATTGAAATGACAGATAGAATACATAGAGCTACTGATAATAATTGGTCAATAGAATGGGAAGGAACAACATACACAGCGAGAGATATTGAACAATTATCTATGCAAGACAGATTAAATTTACCATTTGTACAAAATGGAGATATTGGATTAGAACCTTACTTGAATGACCAAACAATGGAAGCATGGATAAATATTATTGATCATAGAGGAGAGACTATTGACCCAATTGTTGCTACTATTGATTATTCAGCACCAACTACAGCAAATATTAGTGGAGGTCAAGTACGATTTGTTGGAATAAATTCACAGATAGAAGTCAATGCAAATGGAGTTAGATATCAGCATTATGACCTTGTTGCCACAACAGATACTTGGACAGTACCAGGAACAACACCAGCAATAACAGCAAGAATGATAGAACAAATGAGTGATGAACAAAGAGGAGAACTAATGGATAATATTTATTCTCATGGTAATCTTTTAGCTTTTAATGACACATTAGATGAAACAACTGGTGAAGAAATAACACAAGTACTATATAATGGAAATGTAGTTGCTACAATAGATAGAAGAAGACTACATGTAATTAATATTGTGAATGGAGTGATAGAAATGTACCAACAAGATGGTGTTATAAGTGCAACTACCCAGGTTATTATGGGAGCAGTAGGTTATGTTGCTAGAAGGTTCTTACATGGTCAATGGCAGTTTGTTAGACATCATCCTGGTGATGCAGCAGCTATAGCAGGAGTAGCAGCAGAAGCATATGTAGCAAATAGAATAGGATTATTTAATATTCCAAGTTGGTTCCGTCGTAATGATAACCCAGAGACATTAGCAGAGGAAGATGTATTAGAAAAGATTCTTGCATGGGCATATCATGAAGAAACAGATGATGAACCTGAACTTGAAATAACAATGAAGGATGCTGATAAGATGATGGTTTCATTTGATACATGTATTAATATTGCAAAGACATATCGCGATACTTTAAAGGGTACAATAGCATTCATGTGCGAGAAAATCAAAGAGCTTGAAAATAAGTCAAGTACAAAACATCCATTAGAAGATATAGATATGACTGCTTATATTACTAAAGTAGAAGTGAAGGAAATGATAGACCAGAAGGATGCATATATTGATACTCTTGAGGCAAGACTTGCAGCACTTGAAGCTAAATGTGCTAACATCGAATGAGAAGTTTTATTTAACTAAAATGAGTGATACTACTACAAGATTTAAAGGAGATATACAGTTTAAGATAGGGGATGCTACTCGAAAAGGTAGCCAGTTATTAACCTTGGGTGACTTAGATAACTATGTACAGACAGGTCATTTATTTAATGAGGTCGAAGGTTTACCAGAAGTTGATATTAAAAATAAAAATATACAGTATGTATCATTTGAGTCTTCAACAACAACTTACAATATACTTAAGTTTGTTAATTTGCCTGAAGACTTCATGAATAAGCTCAACGAAATAAAAACCCAGACTAATATATTTAAGATAGTATTGAGGAAGAATATAGTATATGATACAAGTGGTAATTTAGTTAAGGAGTTCTACATATATGTTAAGGATGGTCAAGTATATTCTCCTTTGATAACTAAAAGTAGTAATGGATGCAGTATAAATAATAGTACCATTATGGGATATATGAATATAGCTTTTGATAGTAAACTAGACTTCAACCCATATACCTTGTGGCTGAATGGGGAGTTGAGCATAATGAATGAATATATAACTGATTCTTTACAGACAGAGAAGGCAATAAAGTGTTCTATAATAAAAGCTGATAATGCATTAAGTTTACGTAAAAGCGATGTACTATACTTATATAAGCCTACATCAACTAGTCAGGTTGAGATCGATAACAAGAAATATTGGTTACTTCAATGGAACATAGATACAGGATATACTATACCTAATGACTTAGAGTTTAGGTTTAATGAGTATTGTTTTGGTAATAAGTGGTTTTTATCATGGGATGGTACAAAATGGGTAGGTGATAACATACAAGGTCATATCAATGGTAGATTAGTTAATGGATTAAATAAGGAGAATGAGTATGGTGAAGATGGTACCTATATACAAGTCAAGAGGAGTGAGAGGAACATGAAACTGATTAATAAGCCTAATGACTACTCTCCTGATAACCTACTACATTACATGATTCATGGAGGTAAGTGCAAAATAGACTGTTTTGTAAAATTAAAGACAGGGGAGATAGAACCTTTTTCGAAATATGGTCTAGGATATCAAACAAGTCAAGGAGGTACAAAAGATGGATATGATATAGAAACAATAAGGTGCTATAAGATGAATAATGCTACTAAAAAATTAGAAACTAGTGCTATTGATGAACTCTACCTTGATATTACCCTTGAAGGTTCTAAAAATGCAAATAGGTTCTCAGTTCGACCTACTGGAAAAGAAGGCAATGGAGGAGACAAGGTATGGTTGTTCTTACATGGTGTACTTGATTCATGTGAACAGCTTGAATATACATATGCAGCTTCGACTACTAATGACTCAAGGGATATTAAGATATATTTAGCTGATGAATATGTTGACCCAATAGATGAGGTTCATTGGGATTCAACTACTAACCCATTCGAGTATATCATTAAGCAGCAATTTTATGAAGTATCCCCAAATCCTAATGGGGCAACAACCTTATATACTGATTATAATATTACCTCCTCTAAGATAATTACTGCTGATAATATTACTACTATGAGGAGTGATTTAAACTTAGTTACCAACAATGTAGATGTTATTAGCTATGATGTTAACGAAATGAACACTGTTATGGAAAGTCTAAAAGGTAGAGTATCAAGGACTGAACAAGTTACTCAACATCTGGAGGATGATGTAGATAATTTACGTATAGTCTCATGGACTGCATTAGCTTTTGGAGTTGCAGGTACAGCTGGGTCAATAGGTTCTATTGGTATGCAGCTATTTCCAGATGGTATAAGCTTTCCTACCATAAAAGGTGGAGGATTCCTTAAAAGGTTATTCTCTCATAAGTCAACCAAAGGTATGAGTGATTTGGTTAGAAATAGCATTAACTTCATGTCAGGTACTACAGCAAGAAGCATAACCAAAGATATAACACCTATAATTACCTGGTGTGAGGAAGAGTATAAGCAACTAGATGAACTACCTTTTACTGATGAGAATGATAACCCTGATACTGGAACCTTGACATTAAGTGGTGCTATGGATATCAGCAATATGTTTAGGGATTCACTCAAGCCTTGTTTCAAGTTGTTAGCTGAGAAGGTCAATGAGCTAGAGGCTGAGTTTGATAATTACCCTACTGTGGATGAAGCTAATGAAGGTCTAGATGTACTTATACGTAGGATAGAGACATTAGAGGGTGAAAATATCGCATTAAAAGATATTATAGCAGCAATGGAAGCTAGGTTAACTGCATTAGAAGAGAAAAATGACCCAGATAGTGAATGGAAAGCATATTATACAGGATTTACTGATGTCACTGATGAATATAATAGGTATTTTCTATTCTCTTATTTTACAAGTGAGAAACACATAATTATTGATAATTTAGATAATGATCCAACAGGTGATAATGAACCTGTTCCAGATGGGGAGTACTTATTGATATTCAAGGACAAGACTCAAAAGCTACATTTTATTAGATTTATATCAACTGAATGGTCTGACCCTCAACAAATAAAATCATATTTGGATGAAATATACTTTAAAGACACTAACCCACCTTCTGGTGCTTATGATATATATAATATTGAGTTAGATTGTGATACCTGTTCTATGATTTGTTTCGATGCTATATATATGAAGAAATAGGTACGAGATTCTCGGGGCTGGTACCTGTGCCGTTTCATAGATGGGCGGTTGTGGGGTGGGGTACCTGTGCCGTTTCATTGATGGGGAGCAGTAGTGAGAACAAGAATATTTTTTTCTTTTTTTCTTTTTTCTTTTCTTTTCTTTTTCTTTTCTTTTCTTTTTCTTTTATGACGAGTTCGTGTTGACGCTTGGGGTGCCAGCCCCAGCGGAAACCGACTCGTATATACTACTGGTAACACGTTAACCGATGATTCTGATTATGCCAAAATGTCCGATTATTATGCATTGAATTTATTCTCATTTCAAAATTTAGAAATTCTTTTAAAAGAGGGATAAATATGATCTTACTTTGTATATGTTACCTTTTACATGCTGGGATGAGGCCATGATTAACCAATCTCTTTCAAAAAAAAAAAAAAAAAAAAAAAAAAAAAAAACGGTTAGATTTGTTGAATATTGCTTTTAACATATTATAACAATTTTACATTCAAAATAGTTTCATGAAACACCATGCTGGAATTACTCAGACAAATGTTGAATCTTCAGAGGGATTAACGTTCGGTGATAATACTTTTCTGATTCGTTGCTTGAATTCAATTGTCGGCAGGGGTTTTTGTATTTCAAAATATCGGACTCGACCGATTTGGCACACAAATTATTGAGAATTTTTTCGGTCGAGTTCGAATTGAATGCAATAATTTTGATTCATATCAAAGAATTTTATCTTCTATCGCCCACATTATTATTCGAAACAATATATTGGCTCAATATGATATCAATCCTGTAATTGAAAAAAGGGTAAATACAGGTGGCATTCACATAATGCATGCTAAACTAATAGAACCAAGTTTTTTTGACAATATTATATATATGGCATCAATTTTATTTCAAATTACTGGGGTTACACAAATGAATGAGCCAAGTGAAATAGTTACAAATCAATATATTCAAATTAAAACATTATTTTTAATTCTGATAGATATAACTAAAGATGATAAAAAAAATATTTCAACCATTACCTAGAAAAACATCTCCTATTACTGAAAGATGTGAAGTTGTTGATAAAACAATGTTTAATTTCGAAATATTAAATCTAATAATACTGACCAATATAAATAAAACATAAATAATTATCTTTATTAATAATATAAAAAATATTTAAATTAGTAATTAAAATCAGATTTTCTTTTATGATTATAAGGATATATTCATTTAAGGTTCTCCTTTCAAATTTAAAAGAATAAATTCAATGAGATTTCACAAATAAAATATACATAAATATCGTTTTTAAACTGGTTCTCAACGGTTGTACAAGTATTTGAGAGGAATTCAAATTTCGTATTTGAAATTTCGTTAATATCTAAATTCATAATGAATATTTATTTTATATACTTTCATAATTAACAATATAATGTTTGATTAGTTATAATGATTAAATAAGTTATTTAAAATATTGTTAAATTGTGCATTTAATTGCTTTTTTAAATTTTCTTCAGAAATGAATAAACTTCTATACAATTTTTGAATGTAGATAAATATAAATTCATAGAAAGAAAATTTTACATCATTCAAATTTTCAAAAGAAAAAATTATAATTGAATTCTAATCATTTTTATTTAGTATTCCTTAGAGAAAGCTAATCAGAATCTCGTGTATCATTAGTAAAAATGTTCCAACACAACAAATAGATGCAAATTACATGGCACTTTGGAGTAACTCAGAACGTTCACATGATTAATGATAATCAAATTTCAAATAAATATAGGCTCATTACCAAACTATATAGTAATTCAGCAATACTAGCTTACAAACTGTCATACATTTCCATTTCTTTTATTATATAAATCAAATCTAATCATAAATTCCTTTTTTTTATTCTTTTTTATTTAAATATGAAAAAACGGTTGTACAACCTAATTGAATTTTGAAAGTAGATAAATGTAAACTTTTGAATATCTCTCAATTAGTTGTACAACCGCTGAGAAGCAGTTTAAAAATAAATTCAAATATTAAATTTATATATATATATATTTCAAATGATTTGATAATAATATTTTTATGAAATCTTATCGATTTTGTTTTTTTACAGTAAGGATGTCGATTTGGGTAATTCTGATCTATTTTGGGCAAACGGTTTTTGGGCAGCAAATAAACGGTCGTTATTGAATATGACTTATTCTATGAGTTCATACAAATATTTTTTAATTATAGATTTTGAGAGAAAACTTGATTAAAATGATGAGTTTTAACTAACTTTAAATAAAGTATTATTTAATTAATTATATTAAAATTATTATAATGTTCTATTAGAACTTCAATACAAAATTATTGGATTGGTATTTTATTCTCTATAAAAAAATGAATTCATTTTTTTATAAACGAATAAATTAATTTTATATTTTACTGGACTGATACTCTGGTAAAAATATTTTTCGTTTTCCCGGACTGAAACTCCGGTAAAAATATTTTTTATTTTTCCCGGACTGAAACTCTGGTAAAAATATTTTTCGTTTTCCCGGACTGAAACTCCGGTAAAAGTATTTTTCGTTTTCAGCATATTTTTTCCCCTTTCAATTCAATTCAATTTGTTATTTTCTTTATTACAAATTGAAAGGGAGAAAAATATGCTGTTTAAATTTTGTGAGAAAAAAAAATCTGTCATTAAGTATTAGTCCCTAATCAATTAGCAATAGAAGATTATTATTTCATAATATTTTTTTAAAATATTAGAATACCATGATGAATAAAACATTTTTTAAAAAAAAAACGTAGAAAAATTAATAGATTTTTTATTTATTCATTATATTATAATCTTATAATTGAATTAAATTATTATGTTTTTTAACGTTAATTCTATATCTTATTAATTCTTCTGATGATTTCATCCTTCCAGGTGTTAATTCTAGATTTATTTCGTGGAATGATCTTTCGCAATTAGCTGATGATGCGGTGATTGCAAGATAACGTAAACAAAAATCTGCAAAGATCTGTTTTTTTGGTTTTAAATGCATATATTCTTGCCAAAAAGACCAAGGATTATATTTATATATGCAAATAATTGAAGGCGATGTGATGCCATTTAAAATCCACTTATGGAATTCATCAAGTATTAAATTTGGATAATCTTCAATACTTCCGATTTCTTTTTCAATATTTTTTTTTTGGTCGTCATCTAAAGTTTGAATCAACCTTACAGCTTTTTCATAAACAATATTTTCTACATCTTCTAATGTGCTGTCGTATACTTCACTATTGACTAGTTCACAATCTACTTGCTCAAATTCAATTTCACCATCTTCAACATCAGTAAAATCACAATAATCATCTTCTTTATTTGTTTTTTCTTTTGCTTTTCTGATATCCTCTATTCTTTTTTTTGAACTCTTTATAAAATCACTTATGCAATTTTGAATTTCGTCTGGATCAATATTCAATTGAGGCATGTCGCAGCAAACTAAATTTCCATCTTCTGAATATTGTTCTGATTGATCTCCATATTCATGACGAGCTTGAAGTCTTCCTTGTGGAGTTAAGAACCATAACATTTTCAGGAATCTATTAGAATATAAATTTTCAAACCGTAATTTGATAAAAGAAATAAGAGAATCCGCATAAGTAACGGCTAAAGTATCACCAATTTCGCTTGCTTTTTGAGCAGTTTGATACAATGAGGAGCAAAAATTTTCAAATATTGGAAATATGTACGAAGCTGGAAAAGAATCTGCTTCAATTTTATTGATAAAGCTTTTATATGGAATAAGTAGCCAGTATAATGAAGCAATCTCTTGAAAAATAAATGTTCCAAAATTGATTTCATTTTGATTTAATTTGGCGAAATACTTTGTTATTATATGCTGATTATTAACAAGAAAATCCGTAACAATATCTGCCTTGTTGATAAAAAACAACATAATATCAGTGAAATTTGTCCACCGAGTTGGACAGAAAGATGGGCAGATTGCATTGATTTTGTTAACCACAGTTTTTGTTCTAAAAAACTTTACAACAACACTAAGTTTTTGTTTAAAATCAGACAATTTTTCAACTGATGCTACAAAGTCATCAAATCCTAGAGCTGTTGTGTGACAGCAACAACTCATCCATTCAATT
>JAPFFF010000390.1:0-23878 GCA_039105265.1 Tritrichomonas musculus | reverse complement strand
GAGAACTGCAGTTTAATAATAAGATGAAACAAGAACTGCAGTTGAATCATCAGATTCAACGAGAACTGCAGTTGAATCATCAGATGCAACGACAACTGCAGTTGAATCATCAGATTCAACGAGAACTGCAGTTGAATCATCAGATGCAACGAGAACTGCAGTTGAATCATCAGATGCAACGAGAACTGCAGTTGAATCATCAGATGCAACGAGAACTGCAGTTGAATCATCAGATTCAACGAGAACTGAAGTTTAATAATAAGATGAAACAAGAACTGCAGTTGAATCATCAGATGCAACGACAACTGCAGTTGAATCATCAGATGCAACGAGAACTGCAGTTGAATCATCAGATGCAACGAGAACTGCAGTTGAATCATCAGATTCAACGAGAACTGCAGTTGAATCATCAGATGCAACGAGAACTGCAGTTGAATCATCAGATGAAATAAGAACTGCAGTTGAATCATCAGATTCAACGAGAACTGCAGTTGAACCATCAGATTCAACGAGAACTGCAGTTGAATCATCAGATGCAACGACAACTGCAGTTGAATCATCAGATGCAACGAGAACTGCAGTTGAATCATCAGATGCAACGAGAACTGCAGTTGAATCATCAGATTCAACGAGAACTGCAGTTGAATCATCAGATGCAACGACAACTGCAGTTGAATCATCAGATGCAACGAGAACTGCAGTTGAATCATCAGATGCAACGAGAACTGCAGTTGAATCATCAGATTCAACGAGAACTGCAGTTGAATCATCAGATGCAACGAGAACTGCAGTTGAATCATCAGATGCAACGAGAACTGCAGTTGAATCATCAGATGCAACGAGAACTGCAGTTGAATCATCAGATGCAACGAGAACTGCAGTTGAATCATCAGATGCAACGAGAACTGCAGTTGAATCATCAGATGCAACGAGAACTGCAGTTGAACCATCAGATGCAACAAGAACTGCCGTTTAATATTAAGATGCAACAAGAACTGCAGTTGAATCATCAGATGCAACGAGAACTGCAGTTGAATCATCAGATTCAACGAGAACTGCAGTTGAATCATCAGATGCAACGAGAACTGCAGTTGAATCATCAGATGCAACGACAACTGCAGTTGAATCATCAGATGCAACGAGAACTGCAGTTGAATCATCAGATGCAACGAGAACTGCAGTTGAATCATCAGATTCAACGAGAACTGCAGTTGAATCATCAGATTCAACGAGAACTGCAGTTTAATAATAAGATTCAACGAGAACTGCAGTTTAATAATAAGATGAAACAAGAACTGCAGTTGAATCATCAGATGCAACGACAACTGCAGTTGAATCATCAGATGCAACGAGAACTGCAGTTGAATCATCAGATGCAACGAGAACTGCAGTTGAATCATCAGATTCAACGAGAACTGCAGTTGAATCATCAGATGCAACGAGAACTGCAGTTGAATCATCAGATGCAACGAGAACTGCAGTTGAATCATCAGATGCAACGACAACTGCAGTTGAATCATCAGATTCAACGAGAACTGCAGTTGAATCATCAAATGCAACGAGAACTGCCGTTTAATATTAAGATGCAACAAGAACTGCAGTTGAATCATCAGATGCAACGACAACTGCAGTTGAATCATCAGATTCAACGAGAACTGCAGTTGAATCATCAGATTCAACGAGAACTGCAGTTGAATCATCAAATGCAACGAGAACTGCCGTTTAATATTAAGATGCAACAAGAACTGCAGTTGAATCATCAGATGCAACGACAACTGCAGTTGAATCATCAGATTCAACGAGAACTGCAGTTGAATCATCAGATGCAACGAGAACTGCAGTTGAATCATCAGATGCAACGAGAACTGCAGTTGAATCATCAGATGCAACGAGAACTGCAGTTGAATCATCAGATTCAACGAGAACTGCAGTTGAATCATCAGATGCAACGAGAACTGCAGTTGAATCATCAGATGCAACGAGAACTGCAGTTGAATCATCAGATGCAACGAGAACTGCAGTTGAATCATCAGATGCAACGAGAACTGCCGTTTAATATTAAGATGCAACAAGAACTGCAGTTGAATCATCAGATGCAACGACAACTGCAGTTGAATCATCAGATTCAACGAGAACTGCAGTTGAATCATCAGATGCAACGAGAACTGCAGTTGAATCATCAGATGCAACGAGAACTGCAGTTGAATCATCAGATGCAACGAGAACTGCAGTTGAATCATCAGATTCAACGAGAACTGCAGTTGAATCATCAGATGCAACGAGAACTGCAGTTGAATCATCAGATGCAACGAGAACTGCAGTTGAATCATCAGATGCAACGAGAACTGCAGTTGAATCATCAGATGCAACGAGAACTGCAGTTGAATCATCAGATGCAACGACAACTGCAGTTGAATCATCAGATTCAACGAGAACTGCAGTTGAATCATCAGATGCAACGAGAACTGCAGTTGAATCATCAGATGAAATAAGAACTGCAGTTGAATCATCAGATTCAACGAGAACTGCAGTTGAACCATCAGATTCAACGAGAACTGCAGTTGAATCATCAGATGCAACGACAACTGCAGTTGAATCATCAGATGCAACGAGAACTGCAGTTGAATCATCAGATGCAACGAGAACTGCAGTTGAATCATCAGATTCAACGAGAACTGCAGTTGAATCATCAGATGCAACGACAACTGCAGTTGAATCATCAGATGCAACGAGAACTGCAGTTGAATCATCAGATGCAACGAGAACTGCAGTTGAATCATCAGATTCAACGAGAACTGCAGTTGAATCATCAGATGCAACGAGAACTGCAGTTGAATCATCAGATGCAACGAGAACTGCAGTTGAATCATCAGATGCAACGAGAACTGCAGTTGAATCATCAGATGCAACGAGAACTGCAGTTGAATCATCAGATGCAACGAGAACTGCAGTTGAATCATCAGATGCAACGAGAACTGCAGTTGAACCATCAGATGCAACAAGAACTGCCGTTTAATATTAAGATGCAACAAGAACTGCAGTTGAATCATCAGATGCAACGAGAACTGCAGTTGAATCATCAGATGCAACGAGAACTGCAGTTGAATCATCAGATGCAACGAGAACTGCCGTTTAATATTAAGATGCAACAAGAACTGCAGTTGAATCATCAGATGCAACGACAACTGCAGTTGAATCATCAGATTCAACGAGAACTGCAGTTGAATCATCAGATGCAACGAGAACTGCAGTTGAATCATCAGATGCAACGACAACTGCAGTTGAATCATCAGATGCAACGACAACTGCAGTTGAATCATCAGATTCAACGAGAACTGCAGTTGAATCATCAGATGCAACGAGAACTGCAGTTGAATCATCAGATGCAACGAGAACTGCAGTTGAATCATCAGATGCAACGAGAACTGCAGTTGAATCATCAGATGCAACGAGAACTGCAGTTGAATCATCAGATGCAACGAGAACTGCAGTTGAATCATCAGATGCAACGAGAACTGCAGTTGAACCATCAGATGCAACAAGAACTGCCGTTTAATATTAAGATGCAACAAGAACTGCAGTTGAATCATCAGATGCAACGAGAACTGCAGTTGAATCATCAGATGCAACGAGAACTGCAGTTGAATCATCAGATGCAACGAGAACTGCCGTTTAATATTAAGATGCAACAAGAACTGCAGTTGAATCATCAGATGCAACGAGAACTGCAGTTGAATCATCAGATGCAACGAGAACTGCAGTTGAATCATCAGATGCAACGAGAACTGCAGTTGAATCATCAGATGCAACGAGAACTGCAGTTGAACCATCAGATGCAACAAGAACTGCCGTTTAATATTAAGATGCAACAAGAACTGCAGTTGAATCATCAGATGCAACGAGAACTGCAGTTGAATCATCAGATTCAACGAGAACTGCAGTTGAATCATCAGATGCAACGAGAACTGCAGTTGAATCATCAGATGCAACGACAACTGCAGTTGAATCATCAGATGCAACGAGAACTGCAGTTGAATCATCAGATGCAACGAGAACTGCAGTTGAATCATCAGATTCAACGAGAACTGCAGTTGAATCATCAGATTCAACGAGAACTGCAGTTTAATAATAAGATTCAACGAGAACTGCAGTTTAATAATAAGATGAAACAAGAACTGCAGTTGAATCATCAGATGCAACGACAACTGCAGTTGAATCATCAGATGCAACGAGAACTGCAGTTGAATCATCAGATGCAACGAGAACTGCAGTTGAATCATCAGATTCAACGAGAACTGCAGTTGAATCATCAGATGCAACGACAACTGCAGTTGAATCATCAGATTCAACGAGAACTGCAGTTGAATCATCAGATTCAACGAGAACTGCAGTTGAATCATCAAATGCAACGAGAACTGCCGTTTAATATTAAGATGCAACAAGAACTGCAGTTGAATCATCAGATGCAACGACAACTGCAGTTGAATCATCAGATTCAACGAGAACTGCAGTTGAATCATCAGATTCAACGAGAATTGCAGTTGAATCATCAAATGCAACGAGAACTGCCGTTTAATATTAAGATGCAACAAGAACTGCAGTTGAATCATCAGATGCAACGACAACTGCAGTTGAATCATCAGATTCAACGAGAACTGCAGTTGAATCATCAGATGCAACGAGAACTGCAGTTGAATCATCAGATGCAACGAGAACTGCAGTTGAATCATCAGATGCAACGAGAACTGCAGTTGAATCATCAGATTCAACGAGAACTGCAGTTGAATCATCAGATGCAACGAGAACTGCAGTTGAATCATCAGATGCAACGAGAACTGCAGTTGAATCATCAGATGCAACGAGAACTGCAGTTGAATCATCAGATGCAACGAGAACTGCCGTTTAATATTAAGATGCAACAAGAACTGCAGTTGAATCATCAGATGCAACGACAACTGCAGTTGAATCATCAGATTCAACGAGAACTGCAGTTGAATCATCAGATGCAACGAGAACTGCAGTTGAATCATCAGATGCAACGAGAACTGCAGTTGAATCATCAGATGCAACGAGAACTGCAGTTGAATCATCAGATTCAACGAGAACTGCAGTTGAATCATCAGATGCAACGAGAACTGCAGTTGAATCATCAGATGCAACGAGAACTGCAGTTGAATCATCAGATGCAACGAGAACTGCAGTTGAATCATCAGATGCAACGAGAACTGCAGTTGAATCATCAGATGCAACGACAACTGCAGTTGAATCATCAGATTCAACGAGAACTGCAGTTGAATCATCAGATGCAACGAGAACTGCAGTTGAATCATCAGATGAAATAAGAACTGCAGTTGAATCATCAGATTCAACGAGAACTGCAGTTGAACCATCAGATTCAACGAGAACTGCAGTTGAATCATCAGATGCAACGACAACTGCAGTTGAATCATCAGATGCAACGAGAACTGCAGTTGAATCATCAGATGCAACGAGAACTGCAGTTGAATCATCAGATTCAACGAGAACTGCAGTTGAATCATCAGATGCAACGACAACTGCAGTTGAATCATCAGATGCAACGAGAACTGCAGTTGAATCATCAGATGCAACGAGAACTGCAGTTGAATCATCAGATTCAACGAGAACTGCAGTTGAATCATCAGATGCAACGAGAACTGCAGTTGAATCATCAGATGCAACGAGAACTGCAGTTGAATCATCAGATGCAACGAGAACTGCAGTTGAATCATCAGATGCAACGAGAACTGCAGTTGAATCATCAGATGCAACGAGAACTGCAGTTGAATCATCAGATGCAACGAGAACTGCAGTTGAATCATCAGATGCAACGAGAACTGTAGTTTAATAATAAGATTCAAAAAGAACTGCAGTTTAATCATAAGATTCAACGAGAACTGCAGTTTAATAATAAGATGAAACAAGAACTGCAGTTGAATCATCAGATTCAACGAGAACTGCAGTTGAATCATCAGATGCAACGACAACTGCAGTTGAATCATCAGATTCAACGAGAACTGCAGTTGAATCATCAGATGCAACGAGAACTGCAGTTGAATCATCAGATGCAACGAGAACTGCAGTTGAATCATCAGATGCAACGAGAACTGCAGTTGAATCATCAGATTCAACGAGAACTGAAGTTTAATAATAAGATGAAACAAGAACTGCAGTTGAATCATCAGATGCAACGACAACTGCAGTTGAATCATCAGATGCAACGAGAACTGCAGTTGAATCATCAGATGCAACGAGAACTGCAGTTGAATCATCAGATTCAACGAGAACTGCAGTTGAATCATCAGATGCAACGAGAACTGCAGTTGAATCATCAGATGAAATAAGAACTGCAGTTGAATCATCAGATTCAACGAGAACTGCAGTTGAACCATCAGATTCAACGAGAACTGCAGTTGAATCATCAGATGCAACGACAACTGCAGTTGAATCATCAGATGCAACGAGAACTGCAGTTGAATCATCAGATGCAACGAGAACTGCAGTTGAATCATCAGATTCAACGAGAACTGCAGTTGAATCATCAGATGCAACGACAACTGCAGTTGAATCATCAGATGCAACGAGAACTGCAGTTGAATCATCAGATGCAACGAGAACTGCAGTTGAATCATCAGATTCAACGAGAACTGCAGTTGAATCATCAGATGCAACGAGAACTGCAGTTGAATCATCAGATGCAACGAGAACTGCAGTTGAATCATCAGATGCAACGAGAACTGCAGTTGAATCATCAGATGCAACGAGAACTGCAGTTGAATCATCAGATGCAACGAGAACTGCAGTTGAATCATCAGATGCAACGAGAACTGCAGTTGAACCATCAGATGCAACAAGAACTGCCGTTTAATATTAAGATGCAACAAGAACTGCAGTTGAATCATCAGATGCAACGAGAACTGCAGTTGAATCATCAGATTCAACGAGAACTGCAGTTGAATCATCAGATGCAACGAGAACTGCAGTTGAATCATCAGATGCAACGACAACTGCAGTTGAATCATCAGATGCAACGAGAACTGCAGTTGAATCATCAGATGCAACGAGAACTGCAGTTGAATCATCAGATTCAACGAGAACTGCAGTTGAATCATCAGATTCAACGAGAACTGCAGTTTAATAATAAGATTCAACGAGAACTGCAGTTTAATAATAAGATGAAACAAGAACTGCAGTTGAATCATCAGATGCAACGACAACTGCAGTTGAATCATCAGATGCAACGAGAACTGCAGTTGAATCATCAGATGCAACGAGAACTGCAGTTGAATCATCAGATTCAACGAGAACTGCAGTTGAATCATCAGATGCAACGACAACTGCAGTTGAATCATCAGATTCAACGAGAACTGCAGTTGAATCATCAGATTCAACGAGAACTGCAGTTGAATCATCAAATGCAACGAGAACTGCCGTTTAATATTAAGATGCAACAAGAACTGCAGTTGAATCATCAGATGCAACGACAACTGCAGTTGAATCATCAGATTCAACGAGAACTGCAGTTGAATCATCAGATGCAACGAGAACTGCAGTTGAATCATCAGATGCAACGAGAACTGCAGTTGAATCATCAGATTCAACGAGAACTGAAGTTTAATAATAAGATGAAACAAGAACTGCAGTTGAATCATCAGATGCAACGACAACTGCAGTTGAATCATCAGATGCAACGAGAACTGCAGTTGAATCATCAGATGCAACGAGAACTGCAGTTGAATCATCAGATTCAACGAGAACTGCAGTTGAATCATCAGATGCAACGACAACTGCAGTTGAATCATCAGATGAAATAAGAACTGCAGTTGAATCATCAGATTCAACGAGAACTGCAGTTGAACCATCAGATTCAACGAGAACTGCAGTTGAATCATCAGATGCAACGACAACTGCAGTTGAATCATCAGATGCAACGAGAACTGCAGTTGAATCATCAGATGCAACGAGAACTGCAGTTGAATCATCAGATTCAACGAGAACTGCAGTTGAATCATCAGATGCAACGACAACTGCAGTTGAATCATCAGATGCAACGAGAACTGCAGTTGAATCATCAGATGCAACGAGAACTGCAGTTGAATCATCAGATGCAACGAGAACTGCAGTTGAATCATCAGATGCAACGAGAACTGCAGTTGAATCATCAGATGCAACGAGAACTGCAGTTGAATCATCAGATGCAACGAGAACTGCAGTTGAATCATCAGATGCAACGAGAACTGCAGTTGAATCATCAGATGCAACGAGAACTGCAGTTGAATCATCAGATGCAACGAGAACTGCAGTTGAACCATCAGATGCAACAAGAACTGCCGTTTAATATTAAGATGCAACAAGAACTGCAGTTGAATCATCAGATGCAACGAGAACTGCAGTTGAATCATCAGATTCAACGAGAACTGCAGTTGAATCATCAGATGCAACGAGAACTGCAGTTGAATCATCAGATGCAACGACAACTGCAGTTGAATCATCAGATGCAACGAGAACTGCAGTTGAATCATCAGATGCAACGAGAACTGCAGTTGAATCATCAGATTCAACGAGAACTGCAGTTGAATCATCAGATTCAACGAGAACTGCAGTTTAATAATAAGATTCAACGAGAACTGCAGTTTAATAATAAGATGAAACAAGAACTGCAGTTGAATCATCAGATGCAACGACAACTGCAGTTGAATCATCAGATGCAACGAGAACTGCAGTTGAATCATCAGATGCAACGAGAACTGCAGTTGAATCATCAGATTCAACGAGAACTGCAGTTGAATCATCAGATGCAACGACAACTGCAGTTGAATCATCAGATTCAACGAGAACTGCAGTTGAATCATCAGATTCAACGAGAACTGCAGTTGAATCATCAAATGCAACGAGAACTGCCGTTTAATATTAAGATGCAACAAGAACTGCAGTTGAATCATCAGATGCAACGACAACTGCAGTTGAATCATCAGATTCAACGAGAACTGCAGTTGAATCATCAGATTCAACGAGAATTGCAGTTGAATCATCAAATGCAACGAGAACTGCCGTTTAATATTAAGATGCAACAAGAACTGCAGTTGAATCATCAGATGCAACGACAACTGCAGTTGAATCATCAGATTCAACGAGAACTGCAGTTGAATCATCAGATGCAACGAGAACTGCAGTTGAATCATCAGATGCAACGAGAACTGCAGTTGAATCATCAGATGCAACGAGAACTGCAGTTGAATCATCAGATGCAACGAGAACTGCAGTTGAATCATCAGATGCAACGAGAACTGCAGTTGAATCATCAGATGCAACGAGAACTGCAGTTGAATCATCAGATGCAACGAGAACTGCAGTTGAATCATCAGATGCAACGAGAACTGCCGTTTAATATTAAGATGCAACAAGAACTGCAGTTGAATCATCAGATGCAACGACAACTGCAGTTGAATCATCAGATTCAACGAGAACTGCAGTTGAATCATCAGATGCAACGAGAACTGCAGTTGAATCATCAGATGCAACGAGAACTGCAGTTGAATCATCAGATGCAACGAGAACTGCAGTTGAATCATCAGATTCAACGAGAACTGCAGTTGAATCATCAGATGCAACGAGAACTGCAGTTGAATCATCAGATGCAACGAGAACTGCAGTTGAATCATCAGATGCAACGAGAACTGCAGTTGAATCATCAGATGCAACGAGAACTGCAGTTGAATCATCAGATGCAACGACAACTGCAGTTGAATCATCAGATTCAACGAGAACTGCAGTTGAATCATCAGATGCAACGAGAACTGCAGTTGAATCATCAGATGAAATAAGAACTGCAGTTGAATCATCAGATTCAACGAGAACTGCAGTTGAACCATCAGATTCAACGAGAACTGCAGTTGAATCATCAGATGCAACGACAACTGCAGTTGAATCATCAGATGCAACGAGAACTGCAGTTGAATCATCAGATGCAACGAGAACTGCAGTTGAATCATCAGATTCAACGAGAACTGCAGTTGAATCATCAGATGCAACGACAACTGCAGTTGAATCATCAGATGCAACGAGAACTGCAGTTGAATCATCAGATGCAACGAGAACTGCAGTTGAATCATCAGATTCAACGAGAACTGCAGTTGAATCATCAGATGCAACGAGAACTGCAGTTGAATCATCAGATGCAACGAGAACTGCAGTTGAATCATCAGATGCAACGAGAACTGCAGTTGAATCATCAGATGCAACGAGAACTGCAGTTGAATCATCAGATGCAACGAGAACTGCAGTTGAATCATCAGATGCAACGAGAACTGCAGTTGAATCATCAGATGCAACGAGAACTGTAGTTTAATAATAAGATTCAAAAAGAACTGCAGTTTAATCATAAGATTCAACGAGAACTGCAGTTTAATAATAAGATGAAACAAGAACTGCAGTTGAATCATCAGATTCAACGAGAACTGCAGTTGAATCATCAGATGCAACGACAACTGCAGTTGAATCATCAGATTCAACGAGAACTGCAGTTGAATCATCAGATGCAACGAGAACTGCAGTTGAATCATCAGATGCAACGAGAACTGCAGTTGAATCATCAGATGCAACGAGAACTGCAGTTGAATCATCAGATTCAACGAGAACTGAAGTTTAATAATAAGATGAAACAAGAACTGCAGTTGAATCATCAGATGCAACGACAACTGCAGTTGAATCATCAGATGCAACGAGAACTGCAGTTGAATCATCAGATGCAACGAGAACTGCAGTTGAATCATCAGATTCAACGAGAACTGCAGTTGAATCATCAGATGCAACGAGAACTGCAGTTGAATCATCAGATGAAATAAGAACTGCAGTTGAATCATCAGATTCAACGAGAACTGCAGTTGAACCATCAGATTCAACGAGAACTGCAGTTGAATCATCAGATGCAACGACAACTGCAGTTGAATCATCAGATGCAACGAGAACTGCAGTTGAATCATCAGATGCAACGAGAACTGCAGTTGAATCATCAGATTCAACGAGAACTGCAGTTGAATCATCAGATGCAACGACAACTGCAGTTGAATCATCAGATGCAACGAGAACTGCAGTTGAATCATCAGATGCAACGAGAACTGCAGTTGAATCATCAGATTCAACGAGAACTGCAGTTGAATCATCAGATGCAACGAGAACTGCAGTTGAATCATCAGATGCAACGAGAACTGCAGTTGAATCATCAGATGCAACGAGAACTGCAGTTGAATCATCAGATGCAACGAGAACTGCAGTTGAATCATCAGATGCAACGAGAACTGCAGTTGAATCATCAGATGCAACGAGAACTGCAGTTGAACCATCAGATGCAACAAGAACTGCCGTTTAATATTAAGATGCAACAAGAACTGCAGTTGAATCATCAGATGCAACGAGAACTGCAGTTGAATCATCAGATTCAACGAGAACTGCAGTTGAATCATCAGATGCAACGAGAACTGCAGTTGAATCATCAGATGCAACGACAACTGCAGTTGAATCATCAGATGCAACGAGAACTGCAGTTGAATCATCAGATGCAACGAGAACTGCAGTTGAATCATCAGATTCAACGAGAACTGCAGTTGAATCATCAGATTCAACGAGAACTGCAGTTTAATAATAAGATTCAACGAGAACTGCAGTTTAATAATAAGATGAAACAAGAACTGCAGTTGAATCATCAGATGCAACGACAACTGCAGTTGAATCATCAGATGCAACGAGAACTGCAGTTGAATCATCAGATGCAACGAGAACTGCAGTTGAATCATCAGATTCAACGAGAACTGCAGTTGAATCATCAGATGCAACGACAACTGCAGTTGAATCATCAGATTCAACGAGAACTGCAGTTGAATCATCAAATGCAACGAGAACTGCCGTTTAATATTAAGATGCAACAAGAACTGCAGTTGAATCATCAGATGCAACGACAACTGCAGTTGAATCATCAGATTCAACGAGAACTGCAGTTGAATCATCAGATTCAACGAGAACTGCAGTTGAATCATCAAATGCAACGAGAACTGCCGTTTAATATTAAGATGCAACAAGAACTGCAGTTGAATCATCAGATGCAACGACAACTGCAGTTGAATCATCAGATTCAACGAGAACTGCAGTTGAATCATCAGATGCAACGAGAACTGCAGTTGAATCATCAGATGCAACGAGAACTGCAGTTGAATCATCAGATGCAACGAGAACTGCAGTTGAATCATCAGATTCAACGAGAACTGCAGTTGAATCATCAGATGCAACGAGAACTGCAGTTGAATCATCAGATGCAACGAGAACTGCAGTTGAATCATCAGATGCAACGAGAACTGCAGTTGAATCATCAGATGCAACGAGAACTGCCGTTTAATATTAAGATGCAACAAGAACTGCAGTTGAATCATCAGATGCAACGACAACTGCAGTTGAATCATCAGATTCAACGAGAACTGCAGTTGAATCATCAGATGCAACGACAACTGCAGTTGAATCATCAGATGCAACGAGAACTGCAGTTGAATCATCAGATGCAACGAGAACTGCAGTTGAATCATCAGATTCAACGAGAACTGCAGTTGAATCATCAGATGCAACGAGAACTGCAGTTGAATCATCAGATGCAACGAGAACTGCAGTTGAATCATCAGATGCAACGAGAACTGCAGTTGAATCATCAGATGCAACGAGAACTGCAGTTGAATCATCAGATGCAACGACAACTGCAGTTGAATCATCAGATTCAACGAGAACTGCAGTTGAATCATCAGATGCAACGAGAACTGCAGTTGAATCATCAGATGAAATAAGAACTGCAGTTGAATCATCAGATTCAACGAGAACTGCAGTTGAACCATCAGATTCAACGAGAACTGCAGTTGAATCATCAGATGCAACGACAACTGCAGTTGAATCATCAGATGCAACGAGAACTGCAGTTGAATCATCAGATGCAACGAGAACTGCAGTTGAATCATCAGATTCAACGAGAACTGCAGTTGAATCATCAGATGCAACGACAACTGCAGTTGAATCATCAGATGCAACGAGAACTGCAGTTGAATCATCAGATGCAACGAGAACTGCAGTTGAATCATCAGATTCAACGAGAACTGCAGTTGAATCATCAGATGCAACGAGAACTGCAGTTGAATCATCAGATGCAACGAGAACTGCAGTTGAATCATCAGATGCAACGAGAACTGCAGTTGAATCATCAGATGCAACGAGAACTGCAGTTGAATCATCAGATGCAACGAGAACTGCAGTTGAATCATCAGATGCAACGAGAACTGCAGTTGAATCATCAGATGCAACAAGAACTGCCGTTTAATATTAAGATGCAACAAGAACTGCAGTTGAATCATCAGATGCAACGAGAACTGCAGTTGAATCATCAGATTCAACGAGAACTGCAGTTGAATCATCAGATTCAACGACAACTGCAGTTGAATCATCAGATGCAACGAGAACTGCAGTTGAATCATCAGATGCAACGAGAACTGCAGTTGAATCATCAGATGCAACGAGAACTGCAGTTGAATCATCAGATTCAACGAGAACTGCAGTTGAATCATCAGATTCAACGAGAACTGCAGTTTAATAATAAGATTCAACGAGAACTGCAGTTTAATAATAAGATGAAACAAGAACTGCAGTTGAATCATCAGATGCAACGACAACTGCAGTTGAATCATCAGATGCAACGAGAACTGCAGTTGAATCATCAGATGCAACGAGAACTGCAGTTGAATCATCAGATTCAACGAGAACTGCAGTTGAATCATCAGATGCAACGACAACTGCAGTTGAATCATCAGATTCAACGAGAACTGCAGTTGAATCATCAGATTCAACGAGAACTGCAGTTGAATCATCAAATGCAACGAGAACTGCCGTTTAATATTAAGATGCAACAAGAACTGCAGTTGAATCATCAGATGCAACGACAACTGCAGTTGAATCATCAGATTCAACGAGAACTGCAGTTGAATCATCAGATTCAACGAGAACTGCAGTTGAATCATCAAATGCAACGAGAACTGCCGTTTAATATTAAGATGCAACAAGAACTGCAGTTGAATCATCAGATGCAACGACAACTGCAGTTGAATCATCAGATTCAACGAGAACTGCAGTTGAATCATCAGATGCAACGAGAACTGCAGTTGAATCATCAGATGCAACGAGAACTGCAGTTGAATCATCAGATGCAACGAGAACTGCAGTTGAATCATCAGATGCAACGAGAACTGCAGTTGAATCATCAGATTCAACGAGAACTGCAGTTGAATCATCAGATGCAACGAGAACTGCAGTTGAATCATCAGATGCAACGAGAACTGCAGTTGAATCATCAGATGCAACGAGAACTGCAGTTGAATCATCAGATGCAACGAGAACTGCAGTTGAATCATCAGATGCAACGACAACTGCAGTTGAATCATCAGATGCAACGAGAACTGCAGTTGAATCATCAGATTCAACGAGAACTGCAGTTGAATCATCAGATGCAACGAGAACTGCAGTTGAATCATCAGATGCAACGAGAACTGCAGTTGAATCATCAGATTCAACGAGAACTGCAGTTGAATCATCAGATGCAACGAGAACTGCAGTTGAATCATCAGATTCAACGAGAACTGCAGTTGAATCATCAGATGCAACGAGAACTGCAGTTGAATCATCAGATGCAACGACAACTGCAGTTGAATCATCAGATGCAACGAGAACTGCAGTTGAATCATCAGATGCAACGAGAACTGCAGTTTAATAATAAGATTCAACGAGAACTGCAGTTGAATCATCAGATGAAACAAGAACTGCAGTTGAATCATCAGATGCAACAAGAACTGCAGTTGAATCATCAGATTCAACGAGAACTGCAGTTGAATCATCAGATTCAACGAGAACTGCAGTTGAACCATCAGATTCAACGAGAACTACAGTTGAATCATCAGATTCAACGAGAACTGCAGTTGAATCATCAGATTCAACGAGAACTACAGTTGAATCATCAGATTCAACGAGAACTGCAGTTGAATCATCAGATGCAACGAGAACTACAGTTGAATCATCAGATTCAACGAGAACTGCAGTTGAATCATCAGATGCAACGACAACTGCAGTTGAATCATCAGATGCAACGACAACTGCAGTTGAATCATCAGATTCAACGAGAACTGCAGTTGAATCATCAGATGCAACGAGAACTGCAGTTGAATCATCAGATGCAACGAGAACTGCAGTTGAATCATCAGATGCAACAAGAACTGCAGTTGAATCATCAGATTCAACGAGAACTGCAGTTGAATCATCAGATGCAACGAGAACTGCAGTTGAATCATCAGATGCAACGAGAACTGCAGTTGAATCATCAGATGCAACGAGAACTGCAGTTGAATCATCAGATGCAACGAGAACTGCAGTTTAATAATAAGATTCAACAAGAACTGCAGTTTAATCATAAGATTCAACGAGAACTGCAGTTTAATCATAAGATTCAACGAGAACTGCAGTTTAATAATAAGATTCAACAAGAACTGCAGTTGAATCATCAGATGCAACGACAACTGCAGTTGAATCATCAGATTCAACGAGAACTGCAGTTGAATCATCAGATTCAACGAGAACTGCAGTTGAATCATCAGATGCAACGAGAACTGCAGTTGAATCATCAGATGCAACGAGAACTGCAGTTGAATCATCAGATGCAACGAGAACTACAGTTTAATAATAAGATTCAACGAGAACTGCAGTTGAATCATCAGATGCAACAAGAACTGCAGTTGAACCATCAGATTCAACAAGAACTGCAGTTTAATCATAAGATTCAACGAGAACTGCAGTTGAATCATCAGATTCAACGAGAACTACAGTTGAATCATCAGATTCAACCAGAACTGCAGTTGAATCATCAGATGCAACGAGAACTACAGTTGAATCATCAGATTCAACGAGAACTGCAGTTGAATCATCAGATGCAACGACAACTGCAGTTGAATCATCAGATGCAACGACAACTGCAGTTGAATCATCAGATTCAACGAGAACTGCAGTTGAATCATCAGATGCAACGAGAACTGCAGTTGAATCATCAGATTCAACGAGAACTGCAGTTGAATCATCAGATGCAACAAGAACTGCAGTTGAATCATCAGATTCAACGAGAACTGCAGTTGAATCATCAGATGCAACGAGAACTGCAGTTGAATCATCAGATGCAACGAGAACTGCAGTTGAATCATCAGATGCAACGAGAACTGCAGTTGAATCATCAGATGCAACGAGAACTGCAGTTTAATAATAAGATTCAACAAGAACTGCAGTTTAATCATAAGATTCAACGAGAACTGCAGTTTAATCATAAGATTCAACGAGAACTGCAGTTTAATAATAAGATTCAACAAGAACTGCAGTTGAATCATCAGATGCAACGAGAACTGCAGTTGAATCATCAGATTCAACGAGAACTGCAGTTGAATCATCAGATTCAACGAGAACTGCAGTTGAATCATCAGATGCAACGAGAACTGCAGTTGAATCATCAGATGCAACGAGAACTGCAGTTGAATCATCAGATGCAACGAGAACTACAGTTTAATAATAAGATTCAACGAGAACTGCAGTTTAATAATAAGATGAAACAAGAACTGCAGTTGAATAATCAGATGCAACGAGAACTGCAGTTGAACCATCAGATTCAACGAGAACTGCAGTTGAATCATCAGATGCAACGAGAACTACAGTTGAATCATCAGATTCAACGAGAACTGCAGTTGAATCATCAGATGCAACGAGAACTACAGTTGAATCATCAGATTCAACGAGAACTGCAGTTGAATCATCAGATGCAACAAGAACTGCAGTTGAATCATCAGATTCAACGAGAACTGCAGTTGAATCATCAGATTCAACGAGAACTGCAGTTGAACCATCAGATTCAACGAGAACTACAGTTGAATCATCAGATTCAACGAGAACTGCAGTTGAATCATCAGATTCAACGAGAACTACAGTTGAATCATCAGATTCAACGAGAACTGCAGTTGAATCATCAGATGCAACGAGAACTACAGTTGAATCATCAGATTCAACGAGAACTGCAGTTGAATCATCAGATGCAACGACAACTGCAGTTGAATCATCAGATGCAACGAGAACTGCAGTTGAATCATCAGATTCAACGAGAACTGCAGTTGAATCATCAGATGCAACGAGAACTGCAGTTGAATCATCAGATGCAACGAGAACTGCAGTTTAATAATAAGATGAAACAAGAACTGCAGTTGAATCATCAGATGCAACGAGAACTGCAGTTGAATCATCAGATGCAACAAGAACTGCAGTTGAATCATCAGATTCAACGAGAACTGCAGTTGAATCATCAGATGCAACGACAACTGCAGTTGAATCATCAGATGCAACGACAACTGCAGTTGAATCATCAGATGCAACGAGAACTGCAGTTGAATCATCAGATTCAACGAGAACTACAGTTGAATCATCAGATTCAACGAGAACTGCAGTTGAATCATCAGATGCAACGAGAACTACAGTTGAATCATCAGATTCAACGAGAACTGCAGTTGAATCATCAGATGCAACGAGAACTGCAGTTGAATCATCAGATTCAACGACAACTGCAGTTGAATCATCAGATTCAACGAGAACTGCAGTTGAATCATCAGATGCAACGAGAACTGCAGTTGAATCATCAGATTCAACGAGAACTGCAGTTGAATCATCAGATGCAACAAGAACTGCAGTTGAATCATCAGATTCAACGAGAACTGCAGTTGAATCATCAGATTCAACGAGAACTGCAGTTGAATCATCAGATGCAACGAGAACTGCAGTTGAATCATCAGATGCAACGAGAACTGCAGTTGAATCATCAGATGCAACGAGAACTGCAGTTTAATAATAAGATTCAACAAGAACTGCAGTTTAATCATAAGATTCAACGAGAACTGCAGTTTAATCATAAGATTCAACGAGAACTGCAGTTTAATAATAAGATTCAACAAGAACTGCAGTTGAATCATCAGATGCAACGAGAACTGCAGTTGAATCATCAGATTCAACGAGAACTGCAGTTGAATCATCAGATTCAACGAGAACTGCAGTTGAATCATCAGATGCAACGAGAACTGCAGTTGAATCATCAGATGCAACGAGAACTGCAGTTGAATCATCAGATGCAACGAGAACTGCAGTTGAATCATCAGATTCAACGAGAACTGCAGTTGAATCATCAGATGCAACGAGAACTGCAGTTGAATCATCAGATTCAACGAGAACTGCAGTTGAATCATCAGATGCAACGAGAACTACAGTTGAATCATCAGATTCAACGAGAACTGCAGTTGAATCATCAGATGCAACGAGAACTACAGTTGAATCATCAGATTCAACGAGAACTGCAGTTGAATCATCAGATGCAACGACAACTGCAGTTGAATCATCAGATTCAACGAGAACTGCAGTTGAATCATCAGATTCAACGAGAACTGCAGTTGAACCATCAGATTCAACGAGAACTACAGTTGAATCATCAGATTCAACGAGAACTGCAGTTGAATCATCAGATTCAACGAGAACTACAGTTGAATCATCAGATTCAACGAGAACTGCAGTTGAATCATCAGATGCAACGAGAACTACAGTTGAATCATCAGATTCAACGAGAACTGCAGTTGAATCATCAGATGCAACGACAACTGCAGTTGAATCATCAGATGCAACGACAACTGCAGTTGAATCATCAGATTCAACGAGAACTGCAGTTGAATCATCAGATGCAACGAGAACTGCAGTTGAATCATCAGATGCAACGAGAACTGCAGTTTAATAATAAGATGAAACAAGAACTGCAGTTGAATCATCAGATGCAACGAGAACTGCAGTTGAATCATCAGATGCAACGAGAACTGCAGTTGAATCATCAGATGCAACGACAACTGCAGTTGAATCATCAGATGCAACGAGAACTGCAGTTGAATCATCAGATGCAACGAGAACTGCAGTTTAATAATAAGATGAAACAAGAACTGCAGTTGAATCATCAGATGCAACGACAACTGCAGTTGAATCATCAGATGCAACGAGAACTGCAGTTGAATCATCAGATGCAACGAGAACTGCAGTTGAATCATCAGATTCAACGAGAACTGCAGTTGAATCATCAGATTCAACGAGAACTGCAGTTGAATCATCAGATGCAACGAGAACTGCAGTTGAATCATCAGATGCAACGAGAACTACAGTTGAATCATCAGATTCAACGAGAACTGCAGTTGAACCATCAGATTCAACGAGAACTGCAGTTGAACCATCAGATTCAACGAGAACTGCAGTTGAATCATCAGATTCAACGAGAACTGCAGTTGAACCATCAGATTCAACGAGAACTGCAGTTGAATCATCAGATTCAACGAGAACTGCAGTTGAATCATCAGATTCAACGAGAACTGCAGTTGAACCATCAGATGCAACGAGAACTGCAGTTGAATCATCAGATGCAACGAGAACTGCAGTTTAATAATAAGATGCAACAAGAACTGCAGTTGAATCATCAGATGCAACGAGAACTGCAGTTGAATCATCAGATGCAACGAGAACTGCAGTTGAATCATCAGATGCAGCGAGAACTGCAGTTGAATCATCAGATTCAACGAGAACTGCAGTTGAATCATCAGATTCAACGAGAACTGCAGTTGAATCATCAGATGCAACGAGAACTGCAGTTGAATCATCAGATGCAACGAGAACTACAGTTGAATCATCAGATTCAACGAGAACTGCAGTTGAATCATCAGATTCAACGAGAACTGCAGTTGAATCATCAGATTCAACGAGAACTGCAGTTGAACCATCAGATTCAACGAGAACTGCAGTTGAATCATCAGATGCAACGAGAACTGCAGTTGAATCATCAGATGCAACGAGAACTGCAGTTGAATCATCAGATTCAACGAGAACTGCAGTTGAATCATCAGATGCAACGAGAACTGCAGTTGAATCATCAGATTCAACGAGAACTGCAGTTGAACCATCAGATTCAACGAGAACTGCAGTTGAATCATCAGATGCAACGAGAACTGCAGTTGAATCATCAGATGCAACGAGAACTGCAGTTTAATAATAAGATTCAACGAGAACTGCAGTTGAATCATCAGATGCAACGAGAACTGCAGTTGAATCATCAGATGCAACGAGAACTGCAGTTGAATCATCAGATGCAACGAGAACTGCAGTTGAATCATCAGATGCAACGAGAACTGCAGTTGAATCATCAGATGCAACGAGAACTGCAGTTGAATCATCAGATGCAACGAGAACTGCAGTTGAATCATCAGATGCAACGAGAACTGCAGTTGAATCATCAGATGCAACGAGAACTGCAGTTGAATCATCAGATGCAACGAGAACTGCAGTTGAATCATCAGATGCAACGAGAACTGCAGTTGAACCATCAGATGCAACAAGAACTGCCGTTTAATATTAAGATGCAACAAAAACTGCAGTTGAATCATCAGATGCAACGAGAACTGCAGTTGAATCATCAGATTCAACGAGAACTGCAGTTGAATCATCAGATTCAACGACAACTGCAGTTGAATCATCAGATGCAACGAGAACTGCAGTTGAATCATCAGATGCAACGAGAACTGCAGTTGAATCATCAGATGCAACGAGAACTGCAGTTGAATCATCAGATTCAACGAGAACTGCAGTTGAATCATCAGATTCAACGAGAACTGCAGTTTAATAATAAGATTCAACGAGAACTGCAGTTTAATAAAAGATGAAACAAGAACTGCAGTTGAATCATCAGATGCAACGACAACTGCAGTTGAATCATCAGATGCAACGAGAACTGCAGTTGAATCATCAGATGCAACGAGAACTGCAGTTGAATCATCAGATTCAACGAGAACTGCAGTTGAATCATCAGATGCAACGACAACTGCAGTTGAATCATCAGATTCAACGAGAACTGCAGTTGAATCATCAGATTCAACGAGAACTGCAGTTGAATCATCAAATGCAACGAGAACTGCCGTTTAATATTAAGATGCAACAAGAACTGCAGTTGAATCATCAGATGCAACGACAACTGCAGTTGAATCATCAGATTCAACGAGAACTGCAGTTGAATCATCAGATGCAACGAGAACTGCAGTTGAATCATCAGATGCAACGAGAACTGCAGTTGAATCATCAGATGCAACGAGAACTGCAGTTGAATCATCAGATGCAACGAGAACTGCAGTTGAATCATCAGATGCAACGAGAACTGCAGTTGAATCATCAGATTCAACGAGAACTGCAGTTGAATCATCAGATGCAACGAGAACTGCAGTTGAATCATCAGATGCAACGAGAACTACAGTTGAATCATCAGATGCAACGAGAACTGCAGTTGAATCATCAGATGCAACGAGAACTGCAGTTGAATCATCAGATGCAACGACAACTGCAGTTGAATCATCAGATGCAACGAGAACTGCAGTTGAATCATCAGATTCAACGAGAACTGCAGTTGAATCATCAGATGCAACGAGAACTGCAGTTGAATCATCAGATGCAACGAGAACTGCAGTTGAATCATCAGATTCAACGAGAACTGCAGTTGAATCATCAGATTCAACGAGAACTGCAGTTGAATCATCAGATTCAACGAGAACTGCAGTTGAATCATCAGATGCAACGACAACTGCAGTTGAATCATCAGATGCAACGACAACTGCAGTTGAATCATCAGATGCAACGAGAACTGCAGTTGAATCATCAGATGCAACGAGAACTGCAGTTTAATAATAAGATTCAACGAGAACTGCAGTTGAATCATCAGATGAAACAAGAACTGCAGTTGAATCATCAGATGCAACAAGAACTGCAGTTGAATCATCAGATTCAACGAGAACTGCAGTTGAATCATCAGATTCAACGAGAACTGCAGTTGAACCATCAGATTCAACGAGAACTACAGTTGAATCATCAGATTCAACGAGAACTGCAGTTGAATCATCAGATTCAACGAGAACTACAGTTGAATCATCAGATTCAACGAGAACTGCAGTTGAATCATCAGATGCAACGAGAACTACAGTTGAATCATCAGATTCAACGAGAACTGCAGTTGAATCATCAGATGCAACGACAACTGCAGTTGAATCATCAGATGCAACGACAACTGCAGTTGAATCATCAGATTCAACGAGAACTGCAGTTGAATCATCAGATGCAACGAGAACTGCAGTTGAATCATCAGATTCAACGAGAACTGCAGTTGAATCATCAGATGCAACAAGAACTGCAGTTGAATCATCAGATTCAACGAGAACTGCAGTTGAATCATCAGATGCAACGAGAACTGCAGTTGAATCATCAGATGCAACGAGAACTGCAGTTGAATCATCAGATGCAACGAGAACTGCAGTTGAATCATCAGATGCAACGAGAACTGCAGTTTAATAATAAGATTCAACAAGAACTGCAGTTTAATCATAAGATTCAACGAGAACTGCAGTTTAATCATAAGATTCAACGAGAACTGCAGTTTAATAATAAGATTCAACAAGAACTGCAGTTGAATCATCAGATGCAACGACAACTGCAGTTGAATCATCAGATTCAACGAGAACTGCAGTTGAATCATCAGATTCAACGAGAACTGCAGTTGAATCATCAGATGCAACGAGAACTGCAGTTGAATCATCAGATTCAACGAGAACTGCAGTTGAATCATCAGATGCAACGAGAACTACAGTTTAATAATAAGATTCAACGAGAACTGCAGTTGAATCATCAGATGCAACAAGAACTGCAGTTGAACCATCAGATTCAACAAGAACTGCAGTTTAATCATAAGATTCAACGAGAACTGCAGTTGAATCATCAGATTCAACGAGAACTACAGTTGAATCATCAGATTCAACGAGAACTGCAGTTGAATCATCAGATGCAACGAGAACTACAGTTGAATCATCAGATTCAACGAGAACTGCAGTTGAATCATCAGATGCAACGACAACTGCAGTTGAATCATCAGATGCAACGACAACTGCAGTTGAATCATCAGATTCAACGAGAACTGCAGTTGAATCATCAGATGCAACGAGAACTGCAGTTGAATCATCAGATTCAACGAGAACTGCAGTTGAATCATCAGATGCAACAAGAACTGCAGTTGAATCATCAGATTCAACGAGAACTGCAGTTGAATCATCAGATGCAACGAGAACTGCAGTTGAATCATCAGATGCAACGAGAACTGCAGTTGAATCATCAGATGCAACGAGAACTGCAGTTGAATCATCAGATGCAACGAGAACTGCAGTTTAATAATAAGATTCAACAAGAACTGCAGTTTAATCATAAGATTCAACGAGAACTGCAGTTTAATCATAAGATTCAACGAGAACTGCAGTTTAATAATAAGATTCAACAAGAACTGCAGTTGAATCATCAGATGCAACGAGAACTGCAGTTGAATCATCAGATTCAACGAGAACTGCAGTTGAATCATCAGATTCAACGACAACTGCAGTTGAATCATCAGATGCAACGAGAACTGCAGTTGAATCATCAGATGCAACGAGAACTGCAGTTGAATCATCAGATGCAACGAGAACTACAGTTTAATAATAAGATTCAACGAGAACTGCAGTTGAATCATCAGATGCAACGAGAACTACAGTTGAATCATCAGATTCAACGAGAACTGCAGTTGAATCATCAGATGCAACAAGAACTGCAGTTGAATCATCAGATTCAACGAGAACTGCAGTTGAATCATCAGATTCAACGAGAACTGCAGTTGAACCATCAGATTCAA
>JAPFFF010000389.1:0-23892 GCA_039105265.1 Tritrichomonas musculus | reverse complement strand
TTTCAAAATCCTATTAAAACAAACATCTGTCAATTTTCTGAAAATCAAATGAAATTCAACAGTGAAACAAATCGCTTTGAAAAAGTTGAAAATTTGAATATTAACAAAAATTGTGAATACCTTCAAAAAGTGGATAATGATTATAAAACAGCCCTTTGGACAACTTTGCAGTTTGTGAATAATTATGAGGGTGGCTTTTCTGAGGCGATCGGCATTGCTTCTTTTTGCCTTTTGTTGATCATTTCAATCAACAATGATTGGAAATCTGAATTTGAAAAAGTTTTCGACTTTAGTAATAAAATGATGAAAAATTCCGATTGGAAGTCGCTGCAGTATTCTTTTGGAACAAACTTTTTGTTCATTTCAATGAGCATCTTGGATGTGCAGGATTTGGTTCATATTGACGTGTTTGATTTGGATTTCTTACAGATGAATTGGAGACTTGGAATCAACTACTTCTTTATTCAATCAGAAATAAAGAAATTGAAAGAGATGAACTTTATTCCACAATTCGATTGAATCATGAATAATTGAAAAAAAAAGAAGTTTGTTGTACAATATAACTGAAACTTAAACAATTGAAAGTCAATATAAACAAATGAACTTTATTCTGCAATTAAATTGAATCAAGAATAATTGGAAAAAAAAAAAAAAAAAAAAAAAAAAAAAAAAAAAAAAAAAAAAAAAAGAAGTTTGTTCCACAATATGACTGAATCATGAACAATTGAAAGTCAATTGTTAGAAATGAAGTTTATTCCACAACATTTTTCGAAATAACAAAAATATTTCAAGCAGTCAAAAAAGTTTAGTAATTGCATGCAACTATTTCTTTTGTCATATTCTCAATGTTATTTCTATCAAGTATTTTGAAAGTTGCATAACTCGTTTTGTGTTTTTTTGAATCGAACAGTTCTTTCGAAATGGTGAGAACTCGAAAGCAACTGTATTTAAAAGAAGAAGAAGTTGATCTGAAATTTAGATTCTTGTTTTAAAAAAAGTGTCACTTTTTGAATAGTTTACATGGAAAAATCAAAGGTTAAAAATATACAATATATAGATTTACATTTGTTTTATTATTAAAATAATATTATATGAAATTTATATTTTATTTATTTAATAATATAAATCACGGAATTATCGTTTCGCCAATTTCCACAAATGGTGAAATGAAAACCGTTAAATCATTTGAAATTTGAGAAAAAAGAAACTTTGAAACGTGAATTTTTTGAGCGTTTGGAAAAGAGCAAAGGCAAAGTTTTGTTGATTGGTCGAAGCAGAGTTCGCCAATTGAAATTTCAGAGCTCAAAAATTCAATTGATACAAGATTCAAACAGTAAGAAAACGAACATTTCTCAATTTTTCTGACTTTATTTGGAATCACAACTTTTTCAATTAAAGTGCCAGAAAAAGCTGACTGTTCAATTAATTGTAATTTAGAATCCTCATCAAATTCAACATTGCACAAATTCATGCACAACGAAAAAGCACTGTCGCCGATACGCGTGACTTTTGAAGGAATCGAAATCATTGAAATTGAAGAGTCATAAAACGCAAACTCATTAATTGAATTAAGTTCAGAATTCGATTCAAATTGAATTGATTTTATTTGTCTACACTTAGAAAATGAAAAACTCTCAATTTGTCGGATTTTGAAAGGAATGATAACTTTTTCAATATCACGACATGCAAATTCAATTTTTCTTTTATTTTTTTCAATTAAAACTTTTTCATTAAAAAGAAAAAAATTTTTATTCAGTGGTGAAACTGTAATCGAAATCAAATTCGGAATGTGGTTGCACCATCCATGTTGAAGGTCTTCAACTTCTGGCGGAATAAAAAGACTTTCAAATGACGATGAAAAAAAAGCGTTTTTTTCAATTTTTTTTAATTTGGAATTCGATTGAAATTCTATCTTTTTGAGTTTATTGCAGTAATCAAAAGATTCTTCTTCAATGGTTTCAACATTTCGTGGTATCGTAATGCTTTTCAATGATGAATTTGAAAATAACGATTTCGATATTATTTGAATTCGAGAATTTTCTTCAAATGTAACTGAATCTAGCTTGATACAGCAAAAAAAAGCGTTAATTCCAATTTTTGAAACTTTTGAAGGAATTGTAATCCTTTCAAGCGATGAATAAGAAAATGCAGATTCACCGATAGTTGTGATTTCTGAATCGTTCTGGAAAATGATTGATTTTATTTGATTATTGAATGCAAAAGAGCTATTCTTTATGCTTGTAATTGTGTAGTCTTGGTTTTCGTAATTGATCTTACAAGGAATTACAATATCGCCATTAGCGTTTTTAGATTTGGTGATTTCAGCTGTCATTCCATTTTTACACAGTTCAAAATTTAAGCCATTTTGGAAAATGTTCTGGCTTGCCATTCAAATATGTTCAGATTTACTTGCAAGCAAATCAAATAAAAAAAAAAAAAAAAAAAAAAAAGGTCAATATTGACCATTTGAAGAGTATACTCTTGATCGTCGGGTCCCATGTAATGTGATATAAAATTTTCAAAAATAATGCTGGGTTTTAGGTAATATTATGAAAAAAGAGAATAATTATCAATGATTTAAAGATGTCCTATCAACCTAATATGTAAATAATTCATTTATTTTAGTAAATAGCGAATAAGTCTGCATTGATGTAAATTTATCATTGTGCGCGAAAGTTTTGTATGCATAAGTTTATTTTATTATTGGATTTTCGATTAAGAAGCATAGTCTATTAATGATATTTATTAATGTATAATATTTTTTGATATATATATGTATAATGAACCTAGAAAAAAAATTATATAATTAGAAACAAAACAGCAATATATTTTTCTTAATTACGTTGCATTTTTAATATATTATCAAATGAACATAAAAAAATAATGAATAACCAAAGAGAGTTATTATTTTGCAAAACTCTGTATTCTCCAAGATTACAATATTTAAATATATAGTATGTCAAATAAGTTGAGTAGAACAATTTTATTTTAGATATTTTTAAAAAAACATAATAAATTATCAACAAGTATCAATATATATCATATGAATTAATCACTAGCATCAATTGGTAGCATATTCTCTGTAATTACCATATTTTCATCAAATGCAGGTGTAGGGCAGCACCAAAGGCATTTTGATCCCGTTCCACAAACTTCTTCTAATGATTCTGTAAATGTATAGCGATTATCACCCTGATCTCCTCTCATTTTTTGGATTTTGGTTCTATTATGAGCAAGATCAATAAGTGTTGTAATGAAAAATCCAATTAAAACAACACAAAAAGAAACTTCAAGTGCCATTCCAATTAATTGTGGCATTAAATAGTCAAAATCTCTTGAAAATAAAGATTCCTTAGTTCCAAAATTAAAACCAAGTAAGCATCCTGTATAAAGACCTCCGTACAAATTTAGCAGCATGAATTGTTTGTGATTTCTTTTTCCAACCCAGTTTGCAATCCATCCGCATATATGGTCTGCACGAACAACATATCGTCCTGCAGAAGATGAAAAAGAGCAGTGTGGTGGACGATTCGCCGGTTGTCTAGCAAAATTAATTTGAGTAGATACAATTGCTAAGCCAGAAAGTTGTTCTTGCCAAGTATAATAAAATTTCTTTGTTTTCACCCAATCAAACGGAAGGAAACCAGGATCCATGCATACAGCATTAAAATATGACCAAAGGAAAAGAACACATGTAATTACAATTGGGAATGGTGCGATGATTTGAATAACTTTGTAAGAATATGGGTAAGCGCAAACAAAATAATCAACAAGACAAAACAATGTCAAAATTGAAACGATGATTGGCATAGCAGGTTGGCATTCCCAGTGGCGTAAAAATTTACGAGATTTTTTATTTGGTACAAATACTTCAACATAAGGTCCACAACAGCCGCAATTACTTTTAATTGCCCATTGAGTAACATCGATATCTATTGTCGAAATACTTTCATCAAGAATTGCATTTTGAAGTTGCTGTGACGTCGCCATATTAATTTTTAATGGTGAGGTGGGTTTTTTTTAATTGAATAACATTCATATTGAAATATTCAAATTTTGTTTTATAAAAAGTTCAATTTGATAGAATTTCGATCATTTAGTAGTTTTCATATAATGGAGCCCTTTATGACCAACTTCCATTTATAAAAACAACAAAAGCATGCTCTTATTGTCATTTTAATCTTTGAAACAATACTTTTTAGTTATGCTTTGCTGTTTTAGCTATTACATCTTTAATTTGAATGATTACTTGTTTTATAATTTTATTTTTTTGCAAAATTTGTTATTGTTTAAGATGGATGAGATGTAATTCATGTTATTATTTTTAAAATACTTGTTATAAACATGCTATTTACTAAAATGAATATATGATTTTAAAACTCAAAAAGTATTATTAGAGTACAAATTGTATAATGTTGTTTTAAGAAAGATAAATAATAATAATTTGCATAGAAGTCTAGAGTATTTTTTTTGACGATACTCATGAAAATAATGAAGTTCTCAAGATCTCAAGTTTGAAAAATATTATTGTAAAATTTGTAACTTTTTGAATGTGTATAATAAATCTTTATTTCACATAATTTGGTCATAGTATTTATCAATGCAATGAACCATAAATTTTCAAGGTATATTGCATAAAATTCTGCATCTCTTCTGATTATTGACAAATAAATAAGAATATAATGAATTTGAAATTGTAAGATAGATTTATCTTTTTTCAAATTTTTGAAATCCCTTTCAAAAAGTTCTTTGAAAATTAAAAATTTTATAATGACTGAAGCGGATGGAGACCTCTGCTTCATTCATCTAGATTATCCTGATTCTGTTATTTCACCGCTTATCAAATCGAGCTCTTCTGAAAAACCAGTAAATATTGATGAAATTAAAAGATTGACTGCCAAAGGTTTGGATTCACCAATTGATCGAACATTAAGTTGGCTTCTTATTTTAAAACTTTATCCGCAAGATAAAACAAAGTGGCCATCTATTTTTAACGAATTAAAGACACAGTACTTCGATTACGTCAATTATACAAATTTGCAAGAATGGCATAAAAAGCAAATTTCTCCGCAAATCACAATAGACGACTTCGGTAAAGATTTTCATGATATGGGTGTTATCCATGGTGATATTGTTAGATCAGGAAGACTCTTTTTTTTCTTACCAGAACGACCAATTTTATATCCGCAGACGAAAGCCGATCAAGGTGATGTATTATTCGAGTTTCAAGAACATCTCCGAAGACTTGAGCGCCTCCTTTACGTTTTTCGTACTTTTCATTCTGGGATGGGTTATATGCAAGGTTTTAATGAAATCGCGATTCCTTTCTATTATGTGATTCTTCGGCCATTCCGAAATCACAGCGGGCATAATACCGAGAATGATGAAATTAGTAGTGAAATGCTAGATACCGTTGAAGTTCTAACTTTTCACTGTTTTCAAAAAATAATGACAAATACTACATTAGCTGAATTTTACACCACTCAGGATCAAAGCTCAATTATTAAGCATCAACTCAACACTTTTGAGAATTTAATGAAAATTCACCTTCCGAATTGTTATGCTGCAATTCAATCTTTGCATATTCATCCTGTTTTTTACTGTCTAAGATGGTTTTCTTTATGTTTTGCTCAAGAGCATGATCTCCCTTCTCTTCTTGCTGTTTGGGATGCACTTATTTCGCACTTCCAAACTTTTGTCGAATATCTTTTTTATGTTGGACTTGGCCACCTTAAGATTGTTGAACCCAAAATTAACAAAGAAAATTATTCAAAAACTATTGAAGCACTTCAGCATATTAATACAAGTGGAAGAGTAAAAGATATTCTTAGCTTTGCTGATGAATGTTGGATGAAAGATAAGAATCCTCAGCCGCCTCAACCAACTCAGAAATCACCATTTAAAAAAAAGCACACTTGAATAGACAAATAGTGAGAAAAAAAAAAATATTTTTATTATATGAATATTGCGTTTTTTTGTAAAATTTTGATATATGTGCACTCTTATATTTTTATTTCATTTATCAATTATCTTTTTTAAATATGTAAGTCATTGTATGAATTATTTAATAAATAGTACTTGTATTCTAAATAAATAAAGAAAAAAAAGGTTGTAGACTTCAACATTATAAAAATGATTATAAATATCTTCAGAAAAAATAAAAAGCAATATAAAAATGATTTTATAACTGGTTTAAATAAGATGATAAAAATAAATCATAAATTCTTATATTTTCTAAGCCTTGGCCCTATTATTGTATTCTTCAGCCAAGTCTTCATCTTTTTCAACACCTTGACCTTTAGACAAGCATTGAGCATACTTTTTCATTGCAAACTTGTTTCCTTCATCAGCTGCCTCCTTGAATAAAGAGGCTGCCTTTTCCAAGTCCTGATTAACTCCTTCGATGTTGTCCTTTTGTAGCATTATAGCGTAATTGATCATTGAGTCTATATCACCTAATGATATTCCCTTCCTGTAATAATCAGCAGCTCTCTTCGGGTTTTTAGGAACGTCGCCTTCGCCATTAGCAAGCATTCTTGCATAGTGGAAGCAAGCATTTGGATGATTCAGATGAGCAGCTTTCCTGAAATAATTAAAGGCACTAGAAGAATTACATTCGCAGTTATACTTGCCTTCAAGATCAATAAGACCAAGGTTGTAATTTGACTCTGGATTATTTCTTGATGCATTTTGCTTCAAAATTAAAATTCCTTCATTGCGAGTAGCTTTATCTTGAAGACATAAAAGTGCATAGTTGTTGTAAGCAGCATAAATACCAAGCTCACCAGCATTTAAGTAAGCTCTCTTTGCCTTTTCTATTTGATTGGTTGAAGCATAAATTTTAGCAGCACTAAATGTGGCATCTGAATTACCTTGCTTCATTGAATTTTCGAAGTATGTAAGAGCTTCTTTTTGGTTGCCTATTGGATCTTTTTCTAAAAGCCATTTCGCATAAGTATTCATGGCCATTGGATTGTTATTCTGTTTTTGTGCTGCTTCTTTCATGGCACGGAAGGCTTCTTCTTCATCTATTTCAGTTCCAATTCCTTTCTTCTTACATGTAGCATAGTTATAAAGGCCAATGGGATGGCCAGCATCAGCTGCTTTCTTGTACCAATTGAATGCTTCTTCTTTGTTTATTTTGGCATTGAGTTCTCCTTTTTGATAAGCACGTCCTACTCGAAGCATAGCAAAAGGTTCACCATCGTTGGCTTTCTTGAGAAAATCTTTTAGCGTGGTATTGACAAAAATAAATTCCTCTTCATCTGATGATGTATCAACTGGAAGGACTTCACTAGATTGTGAATAAAATTCACCTTTTGGTGGGTCGACTTCGACAATTTCGGGTTCAGAATCATCGTGATCATCATCATCACTTGAAATTTTGATGTCAACTTCATCATCACTAGATGATTCATCTTGATCATTTGTTTCGTCTTCTGAATCTGTCTTTTCTTTGTCTTCATCACTATGTGACTTAGAATCATCTGCTTCGATTTCTACGCGTTTAGATGACTTTGTATTTGATGATGAAAAGCCAAGTTTAGATCTTTGACTTGATTTTTTCATTGATTCGTCTATTTCTTCATCATCAGAGTTATACTCTTTTTCTGGTATATGTTTCTTACCTGATTTGGTGTTTGATGATGAAAAGCCAAGTTTAGATCTTTGACTTGATTTTTTCATTGATTCGTCTATTTCTTCATCATCAGAGTTATACTCTTTTTCTGGTATATGTTTCTTACCTGATTTGGTGTTTGATGACGAAAAGCCAAGTTTAGATCTTTGACTTGATTTTTTCATTGATTCGTCTATTTCTTCATCATCAGAGTTATACTCTTTTTCTGGTATATGTTTCTTACCTGATTTGGTGTTCGATGACGAAAAGCCAAGTTTAGATCTTTGACTTGATTTTTTCATTGATTCGTCTATTTCTTCATCATCAGAGTTATACTCTTTTTCTGGTATATGTTTCTTACCTGATTTGGTGTTCGATGACGAAAATCCAAGTTTAGATCTTTGACTTGATTTTTTCATTGATTCGTCTATTTCTTCATCATCAGAGTTATACTCTTTTTCTGGTATATGTTTCTTACCTGATTTGGTGTTCGATGACGAAAATCCAAGTTTAGATCTTTGACTTGATGATTTTGGTGAAACATTTTGTTCATCATTGATCTGACTATTTGCTTTCTTCGATGATTGTGTTTGAGATTTCTGTTCTTGATGAATTTGTGAATATGTTTTACCAAAACTTTTTGGGCTGCTTTCTTTTTTGCTTGCTTTAGAATAAGATGAGGAAGAAAATGCTGTTCTTCTCTTATTTGACTTCTTTTTCTTTGTGATTCTAGGCATACCAGTAAGAAGGGGCTTGTCTTGTGGAGAAATTTGAACATTCTGCATATACCTATCAACAAAATTGTGATATTCGTTTTCATCTGTGTCAGGAAAGAGTTTTTGACTGTCTTTAAGTGCTTTAACAATCTGAGCGAAAGAAGGACGTTTGGCTGGATCTTCGTTTGTACAATTTGTGATGATGCTTGAAACAAGCTTGGGTGTTTCTTCTGGGATTTTAAGCATTCCTGTTTGTGGATCAATTTGAAAATCTTCATTTCCTTGAACAATAGATAAAAGAAGTACACCGAATGAAAATACGTCAGATTTAGTAGACGCAACTTTGTCATTTTTAATTTCTGGTGAAACATAAAATGAATTTGTTCTGAGTCTCAAATCAGAAATTGGTTTTGTATTTATTTGTATTTTCGAAAATGCGAATTCAGTCACTTTTGGATTGTATTCATCATCAAAACATATTACGTCTGCATTAAGGCGTCGGTGAATTGCTTTAAACGTGTGAAGGTGCATCATTGTGCATGCAATTCCAAAAGTTAATCGTGCTTTAAACGTATCTGTCCATAAATCAACTTGCCGCTGATTATTTTTTTTGAGCTTTGAATAAAACTTTGTTAATCTTCCATTTTTTAAATATTCGGTAACAATTGACTTTTCTGGAGCGAAATAATAGCCAATAAAAGTTGGAATACCAAGGTATGATTTAACACCAACATAAAACTCTAATTCTCGAAGAAAGATCTTTGATATATCTGCGTTGTCGTTAGAATCACTTTCATCTAATTGATGGATTGCCACATCTCTGCCAGTCTTTTTTTCTTTTGCCTTAACTATGAAACCAAAGTTAAGTGGATCCTTTTGTGCTTCATCAGGGTCATATTCATAATTATTAGGATCAACAACAAAAAATTGGTATTTATCAGCATACTTGCTTTTATTTTCCTTCATTTGAAAATTTGAATGACAAATTTATTGGATAATCGCTTAAGCATTCACCACTTTTTGAAAGAAATATTCAATGGTTTATGTAGGAACTTTTTGAATAAAATAAATAAACTACTCAAAAATGACAGTTTATTTGTTAGAAGTTCATAATTATATTTTCTAATTGACGCAGTGATTCTTACTAATACACTAGATTACTACCAGCGCAGAAGATTACGACCAGTGCAGTGATTTTTACTAATACACTAGATTACTACCAACGCAGCGATTCTTACTAACACAGAAGATTACGACCAGTGCAGTGAATCTTACTAATACAGAAGATTACGACCAGTGCAGTGATTATTACTAATACAGAAGATTACGACCAGTGCAGTGAATCTTACTAATACAGAAGATTACGACCAGTGCAGTGAATCTTACTAATACAGAAGATTACGACCAGTGCAGTGATTTTTACTAATACACTAGATTACTACCAACGCAGCGATTCTTACTAACACAGAAGATTACGACCAGTGCAGTGAATCTTACTAATACAGAAGATTACGACCAGTGCAGTGAATCTTACTAATACACTAGATTACTATCAACGCAGTGATTCTTACTAATACAGAAGATTACGACCAGTGCAGTGAATCTTACTAATACAGAAGATTACGACCAGTGCAGTGAATCTTACTAATACAGAAGATTACGACCAGTGCAGCGATTCTTACTAATACAGAAGATTACGACCAGTGCAGTGATTTTTACTAATACACTAGATTACTATCAACGCAGTGATTCTTACTAATACAGAAGATTACGACCAGTGCAGTGATTATTACTAATACAGAAGATTACGACCAGTGCAGTGAATCTTACTAATACAGAAGATTACGACCAGTGCAGTGAATCTTACTAATACAGAAGATTACGACCAGTGCAGTGATTTTTACTAATACACTAGATTACTACCAACGCAGCGATTCTTACTAACACAGAAGATTACGACCAGTGCAGTGATTATTACTAATACAGAAGATTACGACCAGTGCAGTGAATCTTACTAATACAGAAGATTACGACCAGTGCAGTGAATCTTACTAATACAGAAGATTACGACCAGTGCAGTGATTTTTACTAATACACTAGATTACTACCAACGCAGCGATTCTTACTAACACAGAAGATTACGACCAGTGCAGTGATTCTTACTAATACAGAAGATTACGACCAGTGCAGTGAATCTTACTAATACAGAAGATTACTATCAACGCAGTGATTCTTACTAATACAGAAGATTACGACCAGTGCAGTGAATCTTACTAATACACTAGATTACTATCAACGCAGTGATTCTTACTAATACAGAAGATTACGACCAGTGCAGTGATTATTACTAATACAGAAGATTACGACCAGTGCAGTGAATCTTACTAATACAGAAGATTACGACCAGTGCAGCGATTCTTACTAATACAGAAGATTACGACCAGTGCAGTGATTTTTACTAATACACTAGATTACTATCAACGCAGTGATTCTTACTAATACAGAAGATTACGACCAGTGCAGTGATTATTACTAATACAGAAGATTACGACCAGTGCAGTGAATCTTACTAATACAGAAGATTACGACCAGTGCAGTGAATCTTACTAATACAGAAGATTACGACCAGTGCAGTGATTTTTACTAATACACTAGATTACTACCAACGCAGCGATTCTTACTAATACAGAAGATTACGACCAGTGCAGTGAATCTTACTAATACAGAAGATTACGACCAGTGCAGTGAATCTTACTAATACAGAAGATTACGACCAGTGCAGTGAATCTTACTAATACACTAGATTACTATCAACGCAGTGATTCTTACTAATACAGAAGATTACGACCAGTTCAGCGATTCTTACTAATACAGAAGATTACGACCAGTGCAGTGAATCTTACTAATACAGAAGATTACGACCAGTGCAGTGATTTTTACTAATACACTAGATTACTATCAACGCAGTGATTCTTACTAAATCAGAAGATTACGACCAGTGCAGTGAATCTTACTAATACAGAAGATTACGACCAGTGCAGCGATTCTTACTAATACAGAAGATTACGACCAGTGCAGTGATTCTTACTAATACACTAGATTACTACCAACGCAGCGATTCTTACTAACACAGAAGATTACGACCAGTGCAGTGATTATTACTAATACAGAAGATTACGACCAGTGCAGTGAATCTTACTAATACACTAGATTACTATCAACGCAGTGATTCTTACTAATACAGAAGATTACGACCAGTTCAGCGATTCTTACTAATACAGAAGATTACGACCAGTGCAGTGAATCTTACTAATACAGAAGATTACGACCAGTGCAGTGATTTTTACTAATACACTAGATTACTATCAACGCAGTGATTCTTACTAAATCAGAAGATTACGACCAGTGCAGTGAATCTTACTAATACAGAAGATTACGACCAGTGCAGTGAATCTTACTAATACAGAAGATTACGACCAGTGCAGTGATTTTTACTAATACACTAGATTACTACCAACGCAGCGATTCTTACTAACACAGAAGATTACGACCAGTGCAGTGATTATTACTAATACAGAAGATTACGACCAGTGCAGTGAATCTTACTAATACAGAAGATTACGACCAGTGCAGTGAATCTTACTAATACAGAAGATTACGACCAGTGCAGTGATTTTTACTAATACACTAGATTACTACCAACGCAGCGATTCTTACTAACACAGAAGATTACGACCAGTGCAGTGATTCTTACTAATACAGAAGATTACGACCAGTGCAGTGAATCTTACTAATACAGAAGATTACTATCAACGCAGTGATTCTTACTAATACAGAAGATTACGACCAGTGCAGTGAATCTTACTAATACACTAGATTACTATCAACGCAGTGATTCTTACTAATACAGAAGATTACGACCAGTGCAGTGATTATTACTAATACAGAAGATTACGACCAGTGCAGTGAATCTTACTAATACAGAAGATTACGACCAGTGCAGCGATTCTTACTAATACAGAAGATTACGACCAGTGCAGTGATTTTTACTAATACACTAGATTACTATCAACGCAGTGATTCTTACTAATACAGAAGATTACGACCAGTGCAGTGATTATTACTAATACAGAAGATTACGACCAGTGCAGTGAATCTTACTAATACAGAAGATTACGACCAGTGCAGTGAATCTTACTAATACAGAAGATTACGACCAGTGCAGTGATTTTTACTAATACACTAGATTACTACCAACGCAGCGATTCTTACTAATACAGAAGATTACGACCAGTGCAGTGAATCTTACTAATACAGAAGATTACGACCAGTGCAGTGAATCTTACTAATACAGAAGATTACGACCAGTGCAGTGAATCTTACTAATACACTAGATTACTATCAACGCAGTGATTCTTACTAATACAGAAGATTACGACCAGTTCAGCGATTCTTACTAATACAGAAGATTACGACCAGTGCAGTGAATCTTACTAATACAGAAGATTACGACCAGTGCAGTGATTTTTACTAATACACTAGATTACTATCAACGCAGTGATTCTTACTAAATCAGAAGATTACGACCAGTGCAGTGAATCTTACTAATACAGAAGATTACGACCAGTGCAGCGATTCTTACTAATACAGAAGATTACGACCAGTGCAGTGATTCTTACTAATACACTAGATTACTACCAACGCAGCGATTCTTACTAACACAGAAGATTACGACCAGTGCAGTGATTATTACTAATACAGAAGATTACGACCAGTGCAGTGAATCTTACTAATACACTAGATTACTATCAACGCAGTGATTCTTACTAATACAGAAGATTACGACCAGTTCAGCGATTCTTACTAATACAGAAGATTACGACCAGTGCAGTGAATCTTACTAATACAGAAGATTACGACCAGTGCAGTGATTTTTACTAATACACTAGATTACTATCAACGCAGTGATTCTTACTAAATCAGAAGATTACGACCAGTGCAGTGAATCTTACTAATACAGAAGATTACGACCAGTGCAGTGAATCTTACTAATACAGAAGATTACGACCAGTGCAGTGATTTTTACTAATACACTAGATTACTACCAACGCAGCGATTCTTACTAACACAGAAGATTACGACCAGTGCAGTGATTATTACTAATACAGAAGATTACGACCAGTGCAGTGAATCTTACTAATACAGAAGATTACGACCAGTGCAGTGAATCTTACTAATACAGAAGATTACGACCAGTGCAGTGATTTTTACTAATACACTAGATTACTACCAACGCAGCGATTCTTACTAACACAGAAGATTACGACCAGTGCAGTGATTCTTACTAATACAGAAGATTACGACCAGTGCAGTGAATCTTACTAATACAGAAGATTACTATCAACGCAGTGATTCTTACTAATACAGAAGATTACGACCAGTGCAGTGAATCTTACTAATACACTAGATTACTATCAACGCAGTGATTCTTACTAATACAGAAGATTACGACCAGTGCAGTGATTATTACTAATACAGAAGATTACGACCAGTGCAGTGAATCTTACTAATACAGAAGATTACGACCAGTGCAGCGATTCTTACTAATACAGAAGATTACGACCAGTGCAGTGATTTTTACTAATACACTAGATTACTATCAACGCAGTGATTCTTACTAATACAGAAGATTACGACCAGTGCAGTGATTATTACTAATACAGAAGATTACGACCAGTGCAGTGAATCTTACTAATACAGAAGATTACGACCAGTGCAGTGAATCTTACTAATACAGAAGATTACGACCAGTGCAGTGATTTTTACTAATACACTAGATTACTACCAACGCAGCGATTCTTACTAATACAGAAGATTACGACCAGTGCAGTGAATCTTACTAATACAGAAGATTACGACCAGTGCAGTGAATCTTACTAATACAGAAGATTACGACCAGTGCAGTGAATCTTACTAATACACTAGATTACTATCAACGCAGTGATTCTTACTAATACAGAAGATTACGACCAGTTCAGCGATTCTTACTAATACAGAAGATTACGACCAGTGCAGTGAATCTTACTAATACAGAAGATTACGACCAGTGCAGTGATTTTTACTAATACACTAGATTACTATCAACGCAGTGATTCTTACTAAATCAGAAGATTACGACCAGTGCAGTGAATCTTACTAATACAGAAGATTACGACCAGTGCAGCGATTCTTACTAATACAGAAGATTACGACCAGTGCAGTGATTCTTACTAATACAGAAGATTACGACCAGTGCAGCGATTCTTACTAATACAGAAGATTACGACCAGTGCAGTGAATCTTATTAATACAGAAGATTACGACCAGTGCAGCGATTCTTACTAATACAGAAGATTACGACCAGTGCAGCGATTCTTACTAATACAGAAGATTACGACCAGTGCAGTGATTATTACTAATACAGAAGATTACGACCAGTGCAGCGATTCTTACTAATACAGAAGATTACGACCAGTGCAGTGAATCTTATTAATACAGAAGATTACGACCAGTGCAGCGATTCTTACTAATACAGAAGATTACGACCAGTGCAGTGATTCTTACTAATACAGAAGATTACGACCAGTGCAGTGAATCTTACTAATACAGAAGATTACGACCAGTGCAGTGAATCTTACTAATACAGAAGATTACGACCAGTGCAGTGATTTTTACTAATACACTAGATTACTATCAACGCAGTGATTCTTACTAATACAGAAGATTACGACCAGTGCAGTGAATCTTACTAATACACTAGATTACTATCAACGCAGTGATTCTTACTAATACAGAAGATTACGACCAGTTCAGCGATTCTTACTAATACAGAAGATTACGACCAGTGCAGTGAATCTTACTAATACAGAAGATTACGACCAGTGCAGTGATTTTTACTAATACACTAGATTACTATCAACGCAGTGATTCTTACTAATACAGAAGATTACGACCAGTGCAGCGATTCTTACTAATACAGAAGATTACGACCAGTGCAGTGATTTTTACTAATACACTAGATTACTATCAGCGCAGAAAATTACTATCAATGTTGTGATTCCTCCAGAAGATAACTACCAACGAAAAAGATTACTACCAACATAAAAGATTACTACTAACAAAAAAGATTACTATCAATGAAGAAGATTACTACCAGCATAAAAGATTACTACTAATGAAGAAGGTTACTACAAATAAAAGAGTTTACTACCAACGATGCGATTCTTACTAATGAATTAGATAATTACCAATACCAAAGACTCTTACTAATATACCAAATTATTACAACTGTGAATGGCTCTTATTATTATATCAAATTACTATTGCATGATTATAATAGATTAAATGATACATTAAAAAAATAAAAAATAAATTGAAAGTTATAGACCGTTTACTATTTGGTCATTGACCAATGGATTATACTAATCCAATCCCAGATGAGCTTGCTCTACTACTTAGTCAAAAGTTTAAAGGAGCTTACATGCCTTCTCTCCAAATCTTACGAAATAAAGTGGAAGGATTTACTAGCCACTATTTGATTTCTTATATATCATTTTCAACTGGGAAATCAAGACGTACACAAACATACATATGTAGACATTCAAAAACAAAGTACAAATGCCAAGCCAAGCTTTATATCGAATATGATTCTGATAATCATTTAGCAACTTTCATGAATATAGATCAAATGCACAACCACAAATTTGAGAAAGAAAGCTATAAGCGAATGAGAAATACATTAACTCAATATCAAAGAGAAAAAATAGTAGAAGCCACCAGATTTGCAATCAGTTCCCAAAATTTAAGAATTTCTTTAAATTTGTCATGTACAAAGGATGTTCTTTACGGATTAAGAAGAAAAGTCATCACAGATCTAAAAGAAAACGAAATGTCTAATATGATTAAAGAAATTGAACACCATGATAATTGGTCCAATATTATTTTAAGTGATGATCAAAATAAGTTGGAATCTATCTATATTGTCCATGACCGTGTTGCTGAAAACGATTACGCAAATGATATTATCATCGTTGACGATACCTCATGTACCAATTACTATGGCCTTCCATTGGTTGCATTAATAGCCATTGATGAAAATAATCGAAATCAACTTTTATCATTTGCCTTGATTAGCTCAAGAGAGCAGACATCATTTGCTAATTATTTTGTAAAAGTTAAAGAGAAAATTGGCGATATACGGTTATTTGTTACAGACAGAAACTTAAGCCAGATTAATGCTATAAAAGAGGTCTGGCCAAATGCTTTTATTATATATTGCCATCGACACATTGCGAAGAATATTTTAGACAAAGTCGGAATCGAAATGTATAATAATTTTCAAAATATGATAAACCTAAAGATAACAGAAGAACAACTAATAGATAGATTTACTGAATATATTCAAGAAAATGAAGAAGGTTTTGGTGCAAAAGTTTTGGAGAATTTAATAAAAGAAAAAGATCATTGGCTACCACGTATAATTCTTACATATACTCATCTTGGAAACGACACTACTAACAGAGTTGAGGGCTTTTTTGGCTCTTTAAAATCTCTAACAGAACATAGAGTTTTAAACTTACAATTTCTCTTACGTGCACTATTCCTAAAAGGTGATTCTTTGTTGAAACTCTCTGCAAGTGATCAACAATTATTTAGTGATGAGTTTTTAATGAATGAAGAAGAATCAAAAAAAATTGGTAATTTTCCTTTTTCAGTGATTTATGCAGAATATTTAGAATTAATATCTAAAGGATCTTTATCAACTGAATATTCCGATTGTTGCTGCAAAATCCATATGCTTTATGGCTTGCCATGCCGCCACTTACTTTTACAGCGTCTTAAAGAAGAGAAAAATCCTTTACTTTGCCAAGAAGATGTACCAAAAAGATGGTGTAGAGGTACTTGTGATGGCGTAATACCACAAACACCAGCAATACTTACAAGAGAAAGATCTACACCAATTATTGATACATCAAAGAACTGGGACTATACATCTTGTATTCATAAATTCGAGAAATATTTTAGCAATGCAAAACGAGATGATCGCATCCGAGAAATTCTTGATAATGCATTGATTGAATTGTCAAGCATCCAGCATCAAAATGATACAAATGAAGAGATATTGCCTCCAAATAATCTCTTAATTCCGGGAGCTCCTAAAACCCATCCTCGAAAAAATGTTGATCAGCTTCATGATAATATAAAGATTCATGGATCAGGTGCCCCAAGAATTAAAAAACAATATAGATGCTCTATTTGTCATTCAACTAATCACACTGCTCCAAGATGCCCTAATAACACAGATCTTTAGTTTTCATTTTTATTAAAATTTTAAACTTTTTCAATACTTTATATTATTAAAAAGTGGTGAATGCGCAACTATTTTTGAATGTTGTAAAAAAATTATATTTAAAAAGTGGTGAATGCGCAACTATTTTTGAATGTTGTAAAAAAATTATATTTAAAAAGTTCCTACATAAACCATTGAATTTTTTCTTTCAAAAAGTGGTGAATGCTTAAGCGATGGCCCAAATTTATTAGGGTAAGAATTGAATGAAAATTTTGAACTTTAAAGAAAATGGCAAACCACTATTTTTCTTTTCAAATTTATCTGACATATTTTTTTCCTTTCATTTTTCAATAATTCGAACTTTTTATCTGAATTTATTTTCCTTGTTTAATTTTTGCTGGGTTTGTAAAATAATTTTCTTACAGTATACTAACCAACCTTATTAAGCATGTCAACAATAGCCTCCATAGATTTAAAATCCAAAACTGGTTTTTATTGGTGGTTTTTAAGTTTTGTTGTCAAAAATTTACATTAAGGGTGTAGTTTATTTTTCAATATCTCAGCATCTACTTTATGCTAAAAAGTTTTGTTCATATTAACAAATGGGAACGGCCCTCACAATTTTTTTCTGATTTAAAAATAAGCTTATCTTAAAATGTATTTTATTTAATAAAATATTTTAAGTTAAAATAATTCAAACATATTATATATAAATTAAATATATTAATTAAAATATTATTAAAGTTATATATTTTAGAGGAAAAAATAAAATTTTATTTTTTAAGATTTTAACGAATGATGAAAATTTTATACCATTTATAATTTTAATCATTTATTAGCATCAAACCATATATTAAAAATTCAAAATAAATGAATGCAGAGTTATTTCAAAAATCATGATTTATTATTTAAATTTGAATTTGAATGATCATACAAATATTTTTGAGAAAAAAAACTTTTCAAAAGAAAAGAAGAAAAGGATATGAATCTATTTAAAAGAAAAGAGTCATTAAGTCATATTAATAATTAAATAGAATACTTAAATATATATCTATTATATATAAAAATATTTTATTATGTGCTATATATCTGAAGATAAATATATATTTTAAATATGAAATATTGTTTGTACAGTATTATTCAATTTTTTTTAATTTTAATTATGTATATTTTAATTAATTTTCATATTTATTTTTTATTTTTAAGATATAACTTAATATATATATATAATTATATTTATAAAAATGTTCCAAAATCAGTTTTTTAAAAAATTAAAAAAGATAAATGTATTTTCGCAGAGAGCCTCTCAATTTGCGAAGATGATTTGAATTGATACAACCGAATAAGCTTTCAAATGAGAAACTTTTTCTTAAGATTTTTATATCTCAAAACCCCTACATTCGATTATGTTTTTACCAAATAAATTTTATTAAATATTAAATAGTATTCTTATTAATATAAGTTATATTGAAGAATTCGATTTTCCATAACCGCCGATTTCGGATCCCCTTTATATTAACTTTTACTTTTTTTACATCACATTTTTTATTAACGGATTTTTAACGTAACTTTTTTAAAAATCGTAAAAAAAAGGGTGTATTTATATTTTTTAGACAAAAAAAACCAAAAAATAATTTTATAATTTATAAAATCAGTAACATTTATAATGATATTTTGAGTGATAGGACAAAAAAAGATATTTATGATGAATATTGAGTTTTCTTTACTTAATTCCTCAAAAATTCTCAATGCAATTGATTGGTATTCGCATGTTGTGTATTTCTGATAATTCATTATTGTTTGATCATTTGTTTTCGAGTTGAAATTATAATTTTAATCTTTAAAATTTTTAACTGAAAAAAAATTTTTTTGATCGTTATTTCCAAAAAAAATACAAGAAGCATGATTCATTAAATAAAAATGTATTTTTGTTTATACAATATATTATTATTTATTAATTTATTAAAGTTATTGTTATTTATTATTTAAAAGCCAAGATACGAAAAAATAGGTATGTTCAAAAATTGAATTGAAAGTACCATGGTACATACAATGGTACTTTTTGATCGTTAGGTTGTATACCATGGTTTGTACAAAAAGTAAAGGTTATTTCATATATTTATGATTAGTATCACTTGTATATTATTTTTTTGTTTTGCAAAAATTAGTTTTTTTGAAAATATTAATATCACAATATCTAATTACCACTTTTTTAAAATTCGAATATGAGTAAAAAAATAAAATATTTAGATCATGATTTTATAATTACTCTTATTTTTCCTGTTCATTCTATATCAGGTCCGATGATCTATTCCATTTTAAATTTGAATGAAAAGATATTCAATCGATGTGTGAGGAAACTAAAAAATACGTTATTTTTAAATATATATTTTTTTAGTTTTAAGCTTATCTTGATTATATTTGCAGATATAAGTTATATATTCTAGGATTATTAATTATATTATATCATTGTGGATACTTTTTTTGGGCCAATTGCATATTAATTTTTTGGATATATTTCATCAAATATTTCTCAATTATACATTTTTTTGTTATATATAAATTTATTTATTTTTTAATTTGATATCCATTATTATATTTTCCATTATTATTAGAATATTATTGTGATTTATCGAGAAAAAATATAATATTAAAAATTATAAAAAATCATTATTATCTCAATATTTATCTAAAATGTTAAAAATTAAAACATTTATTAAATTTATAAATTATATATATATATTGTGTATATGATATATTCCAGTTATTTCTTGCCAATTTATCGGATGATATATCATATCATTGTGAGTTTTATTTAATTTATTATAAATAAAAAAATATTCAATTGTTTATGTATTATTTTTATAATAAACTAGTCAATTATTTTATTTTTTCTATGCTCAATTGAATTTGAAAGAGTTAAGTGATACTTTTTTGAAATAAATAAAAAATGTAAAATATAGAAAATTAAAAAAATATTTATATATATATCCAGCATGATTATAATTAATTATATAATATTACCATCTAATAATCTTTGGTATTCTTTTATTTATATATAATGATTAGTATTAAGTATTTGATATATTATTATATGAAATTAATCCGATTTTATAAATTCTGAATAAAGTGAGATGTTTCATATCACATCAATCAATAAGATAAAATCATAAATATTTTTTTGTTTTATTTTATTGTAAACTAATTATAATCATATGTATTATATACATTATAATATAATAAATATAGCAAATTATGGATGAATATATATATATATCTAAAAGAAGATATTAATATTTGAAACTAAAAGTTCAGAAAGGTACCGAAACTCTGTATGCTGGGGTAAATCGAACTTTAGGATTGCTTTTGATTCTTTATATATTAAATATATAATTATAATATATTTTTGCAGGTTTTCACAGATTGAATTTTTTTATAATTTGTTTTTTCGCGAGATATTAATGTTTTTTGGAATTTTATTTCAAAAAGTGAAAATTAAAAGATTTTCAAATTTCAAAATGTAACTGCGATATATTGTAATATTTATAATATAATTATTATATTATGTATTTTTTATATTTTATATAATTTATATAATGATAATTTAATTATTTATTTCAATTATATTTGCTATATATTAATATTTGAATATTTTTTAAAATTGAATTCATAGAAATGAGAAGATTCAAATTTCAAATTGTAGCTAATATATACAATATTGTTAATATTTATATTATTATATTATTATTTATATAGGTTTTTATTTTATGTTATTGTCTTAAAAATAATATAATTTTATTTTATAAATTTATATATTCATATATTCATATTTATATAATATTAAATTTATGAACAAAACTTTTTGGCAAAAAGTAGATGTTGAGATATTGAAAATAAACAACACCCTTAAAAAAAAAGGTATGGAAACTTCTATCCACTCGACAGACCCTTAAATAAAAAAATAAATTTATTTTAATATCCAATTTTTTTAATGAACTCATTTTTAGTTGAGAATATTCTTTAGTAATGAATCATCTTAATCGTCTTCTGTAATGAATCTTCTTGATCTTCTTCTTCTTTAGAGAATCTTCATGATCCTCTTCTATTGGGAATCTATTTGATCCTCATCTGTTAGGAATTTTAATCTTTTTATGTAATGAATCTTCTTGATTGTCTTCTGTTGGGAATCTTCATGATCGTATCTTGCTGAAAATCTACTTTATCGTCTTTTGTAATGAATCTTCTCGATCTTCTTCAATTAGGAATTTTAATCTTTTTATGTAATGAATTTTTTGATCTTCTTCTGTTAGGAATTTTAATTTTCTTCGGTAATGAATCTTCTTGATCTTCTTGATCATCCACCTTTGAGCTTCCCTCGAAAAGTGTCTTATTCATTATATCAAATGAGTTCTAAAAAAAATTCGAAAAAATTATCCTTTATAAATACAGTCTGTACATTTTAAATCGGCCATTTTAACTGATATTTGGCCATATAATGACCTTTAAAAGTGTTAAAAAGGGCCGATTTGAAATGTGTTGACTGTATTCCAATATATTGTTAACATATAATAGCATAATGATAAATAAATTTTTAGTATATTAGTTAATCATTCGTGTTATCCTCTTCATTATTTAGAATTTCTTTTCCAATAGCTTGAATAACACCATTGTTATGGAATAATGGCCCCTCTTCTGGAAATTTTTCTGGGCTAAATAATCTGACATCTGCTAAATTTTTAACTCTACTTAGAGCAACATAAAAAGATCCATGAGCAAAAGCATCTTTAGATATATTAATGGCTACTTTTTTCAGAGTTTGTCCTTGTACCTTATGAGCAGTAACACCATAACACAGTTTAATTGGATATTGATAAAATGAAATTTTTGCACAATATGGTAAATCGGTTTCGCAGATCAAATGTCTAATTATTTCCACAGAATCTTCATTGCCATCATCAGTTAAATTTTTAAATTTAATTAATAATATTGGTGAATCTGAGCCATTCTTGCCATGTTCCATAATGTTTTCAACAAACCCAATTCTGCCATTAACTAAACCTGCTGAACTATCTATATTCTTCAAAAGCATGACTTTACATCCAATTGCAATTTTTAAGTGAACAGGAACTAAATTAGAATTTTTCCTTAAATAATATTTCATATAAGAAATGTCTTTATCACTTGGATGAATAAATTTGGTTAAATTGCTCCTATTATTTCCGTGTAAATAAGAAATCTGTGGTTTCTTTATGAACAAACCGTCAAAAACTTTTATTGAATCGCAATGATATTTGTTCAATAAAAGATCATTATAAATATCTAGCAGATTTCTTATTTACTGCTGGTACCTGAGCTAAATCACCTGTTAAAATTAATTTTAAGCCTCCAATATTTTTTCAATCATTAGATAACGAAGTTTTTTATCAATAACATCGAAAACCTTTTTGCTTAACATTGTAATTTCATATTGGTCAATGCTTTTCCCTGAACATCTGAAAGTATTAATCCACAGCACAAATCATCGTCTTTTGAAAATAAAGAGAATAAAGAATGAAGAGTATGTCCATGGATTAACGCTGCCGCAATTCCTGTAGATGCAGTAACGCCATAAGGAATATTATTGAATCTAAAATACGCCATTAAAGTTTTAATCAAGAATGATTTTCCTGTTCCTGCTTTTCCAAGAATGCAGAAATTTGTAATTAAATGAATTTCTGTAATGATTTTATCGACAATTGCTTTTTGTTGTTCGTTTAAAAGTGGATAATTTGATTCAAAAAGATTCTTTGACTCTTCTTTTTCCTTTTCTGTGAAATCAATGCATATATATTTTTTTAAAATGTCATTTGAAACATCAAAAGAATTTCTTGAAACAGGTTTCTCTTCCATTAAAACTGATTTAATGTCATTAATATATTGCATGCAAAGTTCAACTCTATCTTTTATTCTTTGAATTGGAGGTCGATAATTGTTTAAAACTTTCAATAAATCAGATGTATCTACTCCTTGGTTCATAAAATTTGAAATCATCTTCTTTAAATGCGTTTCTGTATATCTGAGCAATTGAATATGATATATTAAATATAAGCCTATTCCAGGATTTATTTCTGGGAAGAAAGGTTTACATAATCCATGATACTTAATTGCATCCAATGGATCGGAGAAGCTTAGCATCATATCCTCTTCACTTCTCCAGCAACCTGATATTAATAAATAATGATAATAAAAAT
>JAPFFF010000388.1:0-23900 GCA_039105265.1 Tritrichomonas musculus | reverse complement strand
ATGATTCAACTGCAGTTCTCGTTGCATCTGATGATTCAACTGCAGTTCTCGTTGCATCTGATGATTCAACTGCAGTTCTCGTTGCATCTGATGATTCAACTGCAGTTCTTGTTTCATCTGATGATTCAACTGCAGTTCTCGTTGCATCTGATGATTCAACTGCAGTTCTCGTTGAATCTGATGATTCAACTGAAGTTCTCGTTGAATCTGATGATTCAACTGCAGTTCTCGTTGCATCTGATGATTCAACTGCAGTTCTCGTTGAATCTGATGATTCAACTGCAGTTCTCGTTGCATCTGATGATTCAACTGCAGTTCTCGTTGCATCTGATGATTCAACTGCAGTTCTCGTTGCATCTGATTATTCAACTGCAGTTCTTGTTTCATCTTATTATTAAACTGCAGTTCTCGTTGAATCTTATTATTAAACTGCAGTTCTCGTTGAATCTGATGATTCAACTGCAGTTCTCGTTGCATCTGATGATTCAACTGCAGTTCTCGTTGAATCTGATGATTCAACTGCAGTTGTCGTTGAATCTGATGATTCAACTGCAGTTCTCGTTGCATCTGATTATTCAACTGCAGTTCTTGTTTCATCTTATTATTAAACTGCAGTTCTCGTTGAATCTTATTATTAAACTGCAGTTCTCGTTGAATCTGATGATTCAACTGCAGTTCTCGTTGCATCTGATGATTCAACTGCAGTTCTCGTTGAATCTGATGATTCAACTGCAGTTCTCGTTGAATCTGATGATTCAACTGCAGTTGTCGTTGCATCTGATGATTCAACTGCAGTTCTCGTTGAATCTGATGATTCAACTGCAGTTCTCGTTGCATCTGATGATTCAACTGCAGTTCTCGTTGCATCTGATGATTCAACTGCAGTTCTCGTTGCATCTGATGATTCAACTGCAGTTCTCGTTGAATCTGATGATTCAACTGCAGTTCTCGTTGCATCTGATGATTCAACTGCAGTTCTCGTTGAATCTGATGATTCAACTGCAGTTCTTGTTTCATCTTATTATTAAACTGCAGTTCTCGCTGCATCTGATGATTCAACTGCAGTTCTCTTTGAATCTGATGATTCAACTGCAGTTCTCGTTGAATCTGATGATTCAACTGCAGTTCTTGTTTCATCTTATTATTAAACTGCAGTTCTCGCTGCATCTGATGATTCAACTGCAGTTCTCGTTGCATCTGATGATTCAACTGCAGTTCTCGTTGCATCTGATGATTCAACTACAGTTCTCGTTGCATCTGATGATTCAACTGCAGTTCTTGTTTCATCTTATTATTAAACTGCAGTTCTCGCTGCATCTGATGATTCAACTGCAGTTCTCGTTGCATCTGATGATTCAACTGCAGTTCTCGTTGCATCTGATGATTCAACTGCAGTTCTCGTTGCATCTTATTATTAAACTGCAGTTCTCGTTGCATCTGATGATTCAACTGCAGTTCTCGTTGCATCTGATGATTCAACTGCAGTTCTCGTTGAATCTGATGGTTCAACTGCAGTTCTCGTTGAATCTGATGATTCAACTGCAGTTCTCGTTGCATCTGATGATTCAACTGCAGTTCTCGTTGAATCTGATGATTCAACTGCAGTTCTCGTTGCATCTGATGATTCAACTGCAGTTCTCGTTGCATCTGATGATTCAACTGCAGTTCTCGTTGAATCTGATGGTTCAACTGCAGTTGTCGTTGAATCTGATGATTCAACTGCAGTTCTCGTTGCATCTGATGATTCAACTGCAGTTCTCGTTGAATCTGATGATTCAACTGCAGTTCTCGTTGCATCTGATGATTCAACTGCAGTTCTCGTTGAATCTGATGATTCAACTGTAGTTCTCGTTGCATCTGATGATTCAACTGCAGTTCTCGTTGCATCTGATGATTCAACTGCAGTTCTCGTTGAATCTGATGATTCAACTGCAGTTCTCGTTGCATCTGATGATTCAACTGCAGTTCTCGTTGCATCTGATGATTCAACTGCAGTTCTCGTTGCATCTGATGATTCAACTGCAGTTCTTGTTGCATCTTATTATTAAACTGCAGTTCTCGTTGCATCTGATGATTCAACTGCAGTTCTCGTTGCATCTGATGATTCAACTGCAGTTCTCGTTGAATCTGATGGTTCAACTGCAGTTCTCGTTGAATCTGATGGTTCAACTGCAGTTCTCGTTGAATCTGATGATTCAACTGTAGTTCTCGTTGCATCTGATGATTCAACTGCAGTTCTCGTTGCATCTGATGATTCAACTGCAGTTCTCGTTGCATCTGATGATTCAACTGCAGTTCTCGTTGAATCTGATGATTCAACTGCAGTTCTCGTTGCATCTGATGATTCAACTGCAGTTCTCGTTGAATCTGATGATTCAACTGCAGTTCTCGCTGTATCTGATGATTCAACTGCAGTTCTCGTTGCATCTGATGATTCAACTGCAGTTCTCGTTGCATCTGATGATTCAACTGCAGTTCTTGTTGCATCTTATTATTAAACTGCAGTTCTCGTTGCATCTGATGATTCAACTGCAGTTCTCGTTGCATCTGATGATTCAACTGCAGTTCTCGTTGAATCTGATGGTTCAACTGCAGTTCTCGTTGAATCTGATGGTTCAACTGCAGTTCTCGTTGAATCTGATGATTCAACTGTAGTTCTCGTTGCATCTGATGATTCAACTGCAGTTCTCGTTGCATCTGATGATTCAACTGCAGTTCTCGTTGAATCTGATGATTCAACTGCAGTTCTCGTTGAATCTGATGATTCAACTGCAGTTCTCGTTGCATCTGATGATTCAACTGCAGTTCTCGTTGCATCTGATGATTCAACTGCAGTTGTCGTTGCATCTGATGATTCAACTGCAGTTCTTGTTTCATCTTATTATTAAACTGCAGTTCTCGTTGCATCTGATGATTCAACTGCAGTTCTCGTTGCATCTGATGATTCAACTGCAGTTGTCGTTGCATCTGATGATTCAACTGCAGTTCTCGTTGCATCTGATGATTCAACTGCAGTTCTCGTTGCATCTGATGATTCAACTGCAGTTCTTGTTTCATCTTATTATTAAACTGCAGTTCTCGTTGAATCTGATGATTCAACTGCAGTTCTCGTTGCATCTGATGATTCAACTGCAGTTCTCGTTGAATCTGATGATTCAACTGCAGTTGTCGTTGCATCTGATGATTCAACTGCAGTTGTCGTTGCATCTGATGATTCAACTGCAGTTCTCGTTGAATCTGATGATTCAACTGTAGTTCTCGTTGCATCTGATGATTCAACTGCAGTTCTCGTTGAATCTGATGATTCAACTGTAGTTCTCGTTGAATCTGATGATTCAACTGCAGTTCTCGTTGAATCTGATGATTCAACTGTAGTTCTCGTTGAATCTGATGGTTCAACTGCAGTTCTCGTTGAATCTGATGATTCAACTGCAGTTCTCGTTGAATCTGATGATTCAACTGCAGTTCTTGTTGCATCTGATGATTCAACTGCAGTTCTCGTTGAATCTGATGATTCAACTGTAGTTCTCGTTGCATCTGATGATTCAACTGCAGTTCTCGTTGAATCTGATGATTCAACTGTAGTTCTCGTTGCATCTGATGATTCAACTGCAGTTCTCGTTGAATCTGATGGTTCAACTGCAGTTCTCGTTGCATCTGATGATTCAACTGCAGTTCTCGTTGAATCTGATGATTCAACTGCAGTTCTCGTTGCATCTGATGATTCAACTGCAGTTCTCGTTGCATCTGATGATTCAACTGCAGTTCTCGTTGAATCTGATGATTCAACTGCAGTTCTCGTTGCATCTGATGATTCAACTGCAGTTCTTGTTGAATCTTATTATTAAACTGCAGTTCTCGTTGAATCTGATGATTAAACTGCAGTTCTCGTTGAATCTTATGATTAAACTGCAGTTCTTGTTGAATCTTATTATTAAACTGCAGTTCTCGTTGCATCTGATGATTCAACTGCAGTTCTCGTTGCATCTGATGATTCAACTGCAGTTCTCGTTGAATCTGATGGTTCAACTGCAGTTCTCGTTGAATCTGATGGTTCAACTGCAGTTCTCGTTGAATCTGATGATTCAACTGTAGTTCTCGTTGCATCTGATGATTCAACTGCAGTTCTCGTTGCATCTGATGATTCAACTGCAGTTCTCGTTGAATCTGATGATTCAACTGCAGTTCTCGTTGAATCTGATGATTCAACTGCAGTTCTCGTTGCATCTGATGATTCAACTGCAGTTCTCGTTGCATCTGATGATTCAACTGCAGTTGTCGTTGCATCTGATGATTCAACTGCAGTTCTTGTTTCATCTTATTATTAAACTGCAGTTCTCGTTGCATCTGATGATTCAACTGCAGTTCTCGTTGCATCTGATGATTCAACTGCAGTTGTCGTTGCATCTGATGATTCAACTGCAGTTCTCGTTGCATCTGATGATTCAACTGCAGTTCTCGTTGCATCTGATGATTCAACTGCAGTTCTTGTTTCATCTTATTATTAAACTGCAGTTCTCGTTGAATCTGATGATTCAACTGCAGTTCTCGTTGCATCTGATGATTCAACTGCAGTTCTCGTTGAATCTGATGATTCAACTGCAGTTGTCGTTGCATCTGATGATTCAACTGCAGTTGTCGTTGCATCTGATGATTCAACTGCAGTTCTCGTTGAATCTGATGATTCAACTGTAGTTCTTGTTGAATCTTATTATTAAACTGCAGTTCTCGTTGCATCTGATGATTCAACTGCAGTTCTCGTTGCATCTGATGATTCAACTGCAGTTCTCGTTGAATCTGATGGTTCAACTGCAGTTCTCGTTGAATCTGATGGTTCAACTGCAGTTCTCGTTGAATCTGATGATTCAACTGTAGTTCTCGTTGCATCTGATGATTCAACTGCAGTTCTCGTTGCATCTGATGATTCAACTGCAGTTCTCGTTGAATCTGATGATTCAACTGCAGTTCTCGTTGAATCTGATGATTCAACTGCAGTTCTCGTTGCATCTGATGATTCAACTGCAGTTCTCGTTGCATCTGATGATTCAACTGCAGTTGTCGTTGCATCTGATGATTCAACTGCAGTTCTTGTTTCATCTTATTATTAAACTGCAGTTCTCGTTGCATCTGATGATTCAACTGCAGTTCTCGTTGCATCTGATGATTCAACTGCAGTTGTCGTTGCATCTGATGATTCAACTGCAGTTCTCGTTGCATCTGATGATTCAACTGCAGTTCTCGTTGCATCTGATGATTCAACTGCAGTTCTTGTTTCATCTTATTATTAAACTGCAGTTCTCGTTGAATCTGATGATTCAACTGCAGTTGTCGTTGCATCTGATGATTCAACTGCAGTTGTCGTTGCATCTGATGATTCAACTGCAGTTCTCGTTGAATCTGATGATTCAACTGTAGTTCTCGTTGCATCTGATGATTCAACTGCAGTTCTCGTTGAATCTGATGATTCAACTGTAGTTCTCGTTGAATCTGATGATTCAACTGCAGTTCTCGTTGAATCTGATGATTCAACTGTAGTTCTCGTTGAATCTGATGGTTCAACTGCAGTTCTCGTTGAATCTGATGATTCAACTGCAGTTCTCGTTGAATCTGATGATTCAACTGCAGTTCTTGTTGCATCTGATGATTCAACTGCAGTTCTCGTTGAATCTGATGATTCAACTGTAGTTCTCGTTGCATCTGATGATTCAACTGCAGTTCTCGTTGAATCTGATGGTTCAACTGCAGTTCTCGTTGCATCTGATGATTCAACTGCAGTTCTCGTTGAATCTGATGATTCAACTGCAGTTCTCGTTGCATCTGATGATTCAACTGCAGTTCTCGTTGCATCTGATGATTCAACTGCAGTTCTCGTTGAATCTGATGATTCAACTGCAGTTCTCGTTGCATCTGATGATTCAACTGCAGTTCTCGTTGCATCTGATGATTCAACTGCAGTTCTCGTTGAATCTGATGATTCAACTGCAGTTCTCGTTGAATCTGATGATTCAACTGCAGTTCTCGTTGCATCTGATGATTCAACTGCAGTTCTTGTTGAATCTTATTATTAAACTGCAGTTCTTGTTGAATCTTATTATTAAACTGCAGTTCTCGTTGAATCTGATGATTAAACTGCAGTTCTCGTTGAATCTTATGATTAAACTGCAGTTCTTGTTGAATCTTATTATTAAACTGCAGTTCTCGTTGCATCTGATGATTCAACTGCAGTTCTCGTTGCATCTGATGATTCAACTGCAGTTCTCGTTGCATCTGATGATTCAACTGCAGTTCTCGTTGCATCTGATGATTCAACTGCAGTTCTCGTTGAATCTGATGATTCAACTGCAGTTCTTGTTGCATCTGATGATTCAACTGCAGTTCTCGTTGAATCTGATGATTCAACTGCAGTTCTCGTTGCATCTGATGATTCAACTGCAGTTCTCGTTGAATCTGATGATTCAACTGCAGTTGTCGTTGCATCTGATGATTCAACTGCAGTTGTCGTTGCATCTGATGATTCAACTGCAGTTCTCGTTGAATCTGATGATTCAACTGTAGTTCTCGTTGCATCTGATGATTCAACTGCAGTTCTCGTTGAATCTGATGATTCAACTGTAGTTCTCGTTGAATCTGATGATTCAACTGCAGTTCTCGTTGAATCTGATGATTCAACTGTAGTTCTCGTTGAATCTGATGGTTCAACTGCAGTTCTCGTTGAATCTGATGATTCAACTGCAGTTCTCGTTGAATCTGATGATTCAACTGCAGTTCTTGTTGCATCTGATGATTCAACTGCAGTTCTTGTTTCATCTGATGATTCAACTGCAGTTCTCGTTGAATCTTATTATTAAACTGCAGTTCTCGTTGCATCTGATGATTCAACTGCAGTTCTCGTTGCATCTGATGATTCAACTGCAGTTCTCGTTGCATCTGATGATTCAACTGCAGTTGTCGTTGCATCTGATGATTCAACTGCAGTTCTCGTTGAATCTGATGATTCAACTGTAGTTCTCGTTGCATCTGATGATTCAACTGCAGTTCTCGTTGAATCTGATGATTCAACTGTAGTTCTCGTTGAATCTGATGATTCAACTGCAGTTCTCGTTGAATCTGATGATTCAACTGTAGTTCTCGTTGAATCTGATGGTTCAACTGCAGTTCTCGTTGAATCTGATGATTCAACTGCAGTTCTCGTTGAATCTGATGATTCAACTGCAGTTCTTGTTGCATCTGATGATTCAACTGCAGTTCTCGTTGAATCTGATGATTCAACTGTAGTTCTCGTTGCATCTGATGATTCAACTGCAGTTCTCGTTGAATCTGATGATTCAACTGTAGTTCTCGTTGCATCTGATGATTCAACTGCAGTTCTCGTTGAATCTGATGGTTCAACTGCAGTTCTCGTTGAATCTGATGATTCAACTGCAGTTCTCGTTGCATCTGATGATTCAACTGCAGTTCTCGTTGCATCTGATGATTCAACTGCAGTTGTCGTTGCATCTGATGATTCAACTGCAGTTCTCGTTGAATCTGATGATTCAACTGCAGTTCTCGTTGCATCTGATGATTCAACTGCAGTTCTCGTTGCATCTGATGATTCAACTGCAGTTGTCGTTGCATCTGATGATTCAACTGCAGTTCTCGTTGAATCTGATGGTTCAACTGCAGTTCTCGTTGAATCTGATGATTCAACTGCAGTTCTTATTTCATCTGATGATTCAACTGCAGTTCTCGTTGCATCTGATGATTCAACTGCAGTTCTCGTTGAATCTGATGATTCAACTGCAGTTCTCGTTGCATCTGATGATTCAACTGCAGTTCTCGTTGCATCTGATGATTCAACTGCAGTTCTCGTTGAATCTGATGATTCAACTGCAGTTCTTGTTTCATCTTATTATTAAACTTCAGTTCTCGTTGAATCTGATGATTCAACTGCAGTTCTCGTTGCATCTGATGATTCAACTGCAGTTCTCGTTGCATCTGATGATTCAACTGCAGTTCTCGTTGCATCTGATGATTCAACTGCAGTTCTCGTTGCATCTGATGATTCAACTGTAGTTCTCGTTGCATCTGATGATTCAACTGCAGTTCTCGTTGAATCTGATGATTCAACTGTAGTTCTCGTTGCATCTGATGATTCAACTGCAGTTCTCGTTGAATCTGATGGTTCAACTGCAGTTCTCGTTGCATCTGATGATTCAACTGCAGTTCTCGTTGAATCTGATGATTCAACTGCAGTTCTCGTTGCATCTGATGATTCAACTGCAGTTCTCGTTGAATCTGATGATTCAACTGCAGTTCTCGTTGAATCTGATGATTCAACTGCAGTTCTCGTTGAATCTGATGATTCAACTGCAGTTCTCGCTGCATCTGATGATTCAACTGCAGTTCTCGTTGCATCTGATGATTCAACTGCAGTTCTCGCTGCATCTGATGATTCAACTGCAGTTCTCGTTGCATCTGATGATTCAACTGCAGTTCTCGTTGCATCTGATGATTCAACTGCAGTTCTTGTTGCATCTGATGGTTCAACTGCAGTTGTCGTTGAATCTGATGATTCAACTGCAGTTCTCGCTGCATCTGATGATTCAACTGCAGTTCTCGTTGCATCTGATGATTCAACTGCAGTTCTCGTTGCATCTGATGATTCAACTACAGTTGTCGTTGAATCTGATGATTCAACTGCAGTTCTTGTTGCATCTGATGGTTCAACTGCAGTTGTCGTTGAATCTGATGATTCAACTGCAGTTCTCGTTGCATCTGATGGTTCAACTGCAGTTCTCGTTGCATCTGATGATTCAACTGCAGTTCTCGTTGCATCTGATGATTCAACTACAGTTGTCGTTGCATCTGATGATTCAACTGCAGTTCTCGTTGCATCTGATGATTCAACTACAGTTCTCGTTGAATCTGATGATTCAACTGCAGTTCTCGTTGCATCTGATGATTCAACTGCAGTTCTCGCTGCATCTGATGATTCAACTACAGTTGTCGTTGAATCTGATGATTCAACTGCAGTTCTCGCTGCATCTGATGATTCAACTGCAGTTCTCGTTGCATCTGATGATTCAACTGCAGTTCTCGTTGCATCTGATGATTCAACTGCAGTTCTCGTTGCATCTGATGGTTCAACTGCAGTTGTCGTTGAATCTGATGATTCAACTGCAGTTCTCGCTGCATCTGATGATTCAACTGCAGTTCTCGCTGCATCTGATGATTCAACTGCAGTTCTCGTTGCATCTGATGATTCAACTGCAGTTCTCGTTGCATCTGATGATTCAACTGCAGTTCTTGTTGCATCTGATGGTTCAACTGCAGTTGTCGTTGAATCTGATGATTCAACTGCAGTTCTCGCTGCATCTGATGATTCAACTGCAGTTCTCGTTGCATCTGATGATTCAACTGCAGTTCTTGTTGCATCTGATGGTTCAACTGCAGTTGTCGTTGAATCTGATGATTCAACTGCAGTTCTCGCTGCATCTGATGATTCAACTGCAGTTCTCGTTGCATCTGATGATTCAACTGCAGTTCTCGTTGCATCTGATGATTCAACTGCAGTTCTCGTTGCATCTGATGATTCAACTGCAGTTGTCGTTGCATCTGATGATTCAACTGCAGTTCTCGTTGCATCTGATGATTCAACTGCAGTTCTCGTTGAATCTGATGATTCAACTGCAGTTCTCGTTGCATCTGATGATTCAACTGCAGTTCTCGTTGCATCTGATGATTCAACTGCAGTTCTCGTTGCATCTGATGATTCAACTGTAGTTCTCGTTGAATCTGATGATTCAACTGCAGTTCTCGTTGAATCTGATGATTCAACTGTAGTTCTCGTTGAATCTGATGGTTCAACTGCAGTTCTCGTTGAATCTGATGATTCAACTGCAGTTCTCGTTGAATCTGATGATTCAACTGCAGTTCTTGTTGCATCTGATGATTCAACTGCAGTTCTCGTTGAATCTGATGATTCAACTGTAGTTCTCGTTGCATCTGATGATTCAACTGCAGTTCTCGTTGAATCTGATGATTCAACTGTAGTTCTCGTTGCATCTGATGATTCAACTGCAGTTCTCGTTGAATCTGATGATTCAACTGCAGTTCTCGTTGCATCTGATGATTCAACTGCAGTTCTCGTTGAATCTGATGATTCAACTGCAGTTCTCGTTGCATCTGATGATTCAACTGCAGTTCTCGTTGCATCTGATGATTCAACTGCAGTTCTCGTTGCATCTGATGATTCAACTGCAGTTCTCGTTGAATCTGATGATTCAACTGCAGTTCTCGTTGAATCTGATGATTCAACTGCAGTTCTCGTTGCATCTGATGATTCAACTGCAGTTCTTGTTGAATCTTATTATTAAACTGCAGTTCTCGTTGAATCTTATGATTAAACTGCAGTTCTCGTTGAATCTTATGATTAAACTGCAGTTCTTGTTGAATCTTATTATTAAACTGCAGTTCTCGTTGCATCTGATGATTCAACTGCAGTTCTCGTTGCATCTGATGATTCAACTGCAGTTCTCGTTGCATCTGATGATTCAACTGCAGTTCTCGTTGCATCTGATGATTCAACTGCAGTTCTCGTTGAATCTGATGATTCAACTGCAGTTCTTGTTGCATCTGATGATTCAACTGCAGTTCTCGTTGAATCTGATGATTCAACTGCAGTTCTCGTTGCATCTGATGATTCAACTGCAGTTCTCGTTGAATCTGATGATTCAACTGCAGTTGTCGTTGCATCTGATGATTCAACTGCAGTTGTCGTTGCATCTGATGATTCAACTGCAGTTCTCGTTGAATCTGATGATTCAACTGTAGTTCTCGTTGCATCTGATGATTCAACTGCAGTTCTCGTTGAATCTGATGATTCAACTGTAGTTCTCGTTGAATCTGATGATTCAACTGCAGTTCTCGTTGAATCTGATGATTCAACTGTAGTTCTCGTTGAATCTGATGGTTCAACTGCAGTTCTCGTTGAATCTGATGATTCAACTGCAGTTCTCGTTGAATCTGATGATTCAACTGCAGTTCTTGTTGCATCTGATGATTCAACTGCAGTTCTTGTTTCATCTGATGATTCAACTGCAGTTCTCGTTGAATCTTATTATTAAACTGCAGTTCTCGTTGCATCTGATGATTCAACTGCAGTTCTCGTTGCATCTGATGATTCAACTGCAGTTGTCGTTGCATCTGATGATTCAACTGCAGTTGTCGTTGCATCTGATGATTCAACTGCAGTTCTCGTTGAATCTGATGATTCAACTGCAGTTCTCGTTGAATCTGATGATTCAACTGCAGTTCTCGTTGAATCTGATGATTCAACTGCAGTTCTCGTTGCATCTGATGATTCAACTGCAGTTCTCGTTGCATCTGATGATTCAACTGCAGTTCTCGTTGAATCTGATGATTCAACTGCAGTTCTCGTTGCATCTGATGATTCAACTGCAGTTCTCGTTGCATCTGATGATTCAACTGCAGTTCTCGTTGCATCTGATGATTCAACTGCAGTTCTCGTTGCATCTGATGATTCAACTGCAGTTCTCGTTGCATCTGATGATTCAACTGCAGTTCTTGTTTCATCTGATGATTCAACTGCAGTTCTCGTTGCATCTGATGATTCAACTGCAGTTCTCGTTGAATCTGATGATTCAACTGAAGTTCTCGTTGAATCTGATGATTCAACTGCAGTTCTCGTTGCATCTGATGATTCAACTGCAGTTCTCGTTGAATCTGATGATTCAACTGCAGTTCTCGTTGCATCTGATGATTCAACTGCAGTTCTCGTTGCATCTGATGATTCAACTGCAGTTCTCGTTGCATCTGATTATTCAACTGCAGTTCTTGTTTCATCTTATTATTAAACTGCAGTTCTCGTTGAATCTTATTATTAAACTGCAGTTCTCGTTGAATCTGATGATTCAACTGCAGTTCTCGTTGCATCTGATGATTCAACTGCAGTTCTCGTTGAATCTGATGATTCAACTGCAGTTGTCGTTGAATCTGATGATTCAACTGCAGTTCTCGTTGCATCTGATTATTCAACTGCAGTTCTTGTTTCATCTTATTATTAAACTGCAGTTCTCGTTGAATCTTATTATTAAACTGCAGTTCTCGTTGAATCTGATGATTCAACTGCAGTTCTCGTTGCATCTGATGATTCAACTGCAGTTCTCGTTGAATCTGATGATTCAACTGCAGTTCTCGTTGAATCTGATGATTCAACTGCAGTTGTCGTTGCATCTGATGATTCAACTGCAGTTCTCGTTGAATCTGATGATTCAACTGCAGTTCTCGTTGCATCTGATGATTCAACTGCAGTTCTCGTTGCATCTGATGATTCAACTGCAGTTCTTGTTGCATCTGATGATTCAACTGCAGTTCTCGTTGAATCTGATGATTCAACTGCAGTTCTTGTTTCATCTTATTATTAAACTGCAGTTCTCGCTGCATCTGATGATTCAACTGCAGTTCTCGTTGCATCTGATGATTCAACTGCAGTTCTTGTTTCATCTTATTATTAAACTGCAGTTCTCGCTGCATCTGATGATTCAACTGCAGTTCTCGTTGCATCTGATGATTCAACTGCAGTTCTCGTTGCATCTGATGATTCAACTACAGTTCTCGTTGCATCTGATGATTCAACTGCAGTTCTTGTTTCATCTTATTATTAAACTGCAGTTCTCGCTGCATCTGATGATTCAACTGCAGTTCTCGTTGCATCTGATGATTCAACTGCAGTTCTCGTTGAATCTGATGATTCAACTGCAGTTCTCGTTGCATCTTATTATTAAACTGCAGTTCTCGTTGCATCTGATGATTCAACTGCAGTTCTCGTTGCATCTGATGATTCAACTGCAGTTCTCGTTGAATCTGATGATTCAACTGCAGTTCTCGTTGCATCTGATGATTCAACTGCAGTTCTCGTTGAATCTGATGATTCAACTGCAGTTCTCGTTGCATCTGATGATTCAACTGCAGTTCTCGTTGCATCTGATGATTCAACTGCAGTTCTCGTTGAATCTGATGGTTCAACTGCAGTTGTCGTTGAATCTGATGATTCAACTGCAGTTCTCGTTGCATCTGATGATTCAACTGCAGTTCTCGTTGCATCTGATGATTCAACTGCAGTTCTCGTTGAATCTGATGATTCAACTGCAGTTCTCGTTGAATCTGATGATTCAACTGTAGTTCTCGTTGCATCTGATGATTCAACTGCAGTTCTCGTTGCATCTGATGATTCAACTGCAGTTCTCGTTGAATCTGATGATTCAACTGCAGTTCTCGTTGAATCTGATGATTCAACTGCAGTTCTCGCTGTATCTGATGATTCAACTGCAGTTCTCGTTGCATCTGATGATTCAACTGCAGTTCTCGTTGCATCTGATGATTCAACTGCAGTTCTTGTTGCATCTTATTATTAAACTGCAGTTCTCGTTGCATCTGATGATTCAACTGCAGTTCTCGTTGCATCTGATGATTCAACTGCAGTTCTCGTTGAATCTGATGGTTCAACTGCAGTTCTCGTTGAATCTGATGGTTCAACTGCAGTTCTCGTTGAATCTGATGATTCAACTGTAGTTCTCGTTGCATCTGATGATTCAACTGCAGTTCTCGTTGCATCTGATGATTCAACTGCAGTTCTCGTTGAATCTGATGATTCAACTGCAGTTCTCGTTGAATCTGATGATTCAACTGCAGTTCTCGTTGCATCTGATGATTCAACTGCAGTTCTCGTTGCATCTGATGATTCAACTGCAGTTGTCGTTGCATCTGATGATTCAACTGCAGTTCTTGTTTCATCTTATTATTAAACTGCAGTTCTCGTTGCATCTGATGATTCAACTGCAGTTCTCGTTGCATCTGATGATTCAACTGCAGTTGTCGTTGCATCTGATGATTCAACTGCAGTTCTCGTTGCATCTGATGATTCAACTGCAGTTCTCGTTGCATCTGATGATTCAACTGCAGTTCTTGTTTCATCTTATTATTAAACTGCAGTTCTCGTTGAATCTGATGATTCAACTGCAGTTCTCGTTGCATCTGATGATTCAACTGCAGTTCTCGTTGAATCTGATGATTCAACTGCAGTTGTCGTTGCATCTGATGATTCAACTGCAGTTGTCGTTGCATCTGATGATTCAACTGCAGTTCTCGTTGAATCTGATGATTCAACTGTAGTTCTCGTTGCATCTGATGATTCAACTGCAGTTCTCGTTGAATCTGATGATTCAACTGTAGTTCTCGTTGAATCTGATGATTCAACTGCAGTTCTCGTTGAATCTGATGATTCAACTGTAGTTCTCGTTGAATCTGATGGTTCAACTGCAGTTCTCGTTGAATCTGATGATTCAACTGCAGTTCTCGTTGAATCTGATGATTCAACTGCAGTTCTTGTTGCATCTGATGATTCAACTGCAGTTCTCGTTGAATCTGATGATTCAACTGTAGTTCTCGTTGCATCTGATGATTCAACTGCAGTTCTCGTTGAATCTGATGATTCAACTGTAGTTCTCGTTGCATCTGATGATTCAACTGCAGTTCTCGTTGAATCTGATGGTTCAACTGCAGTTCTCGTTGCATCTGATGATTCAACTGCAGTTCTCGTTGAATCTGATGATTCAACTGCAGTTCTCGTTGCATCTGATGATTCAACTGCAGTTGTCGTTGCATCTGATGATTCAACTGCAGTTCTCGTTGAATCTGATGATTCAACTGCAGTTCTCGTTGCATCTGATGATTCAACTGCAGTTCTTGTTGAATCTTATTATTAAACTGCAGTTCTCGTTGAATCTGATGATTAAACTGCAGTTCTCGTTGAATCTTATGATTAAACTGCAGTTCTTGTTGAATCTTATTATTAAACTGCAGTTCTCGTTGCATCTGATGATTCAACTGCAGTTCTCGTTGCATCTGATGATTCAACTGCAGTTCTCGTTGAATCTGATGGTTCAACTGCAGTTCTCGTTGAATCTGATGGTTCAACTGCAGTTCTCGTTGAATCTGATGATTCAACTGTAGTTCTCGTTGCATCTGATGATTCAACTGCAGTTCTCGTTGCATCTGATGATTCAACTGCAGTTCTCGTTGAATCTGATGATTCAACTGCAGTTCTCGTTGAATCTGATGATTCAACTGCAGTTCTCGTTGCATCTGATGATTCAACTGCAGTTCTCGTTGCATCTGATGATTCAACTGCAGTTGTCGTTGCATCTGATGATTCAACTGCAGTTCTTGTTTCATCTTATTATTAAACTGCAGTTCTCGTTGCATCTGATGATTCAACTGCAGTTCTCGTTGCATCTGATGATTCAACTGCAGTTGTCGTTGCATCTGATGATTCAACTGCAGTTCTCGTTGCATCTGATGATTCAACTGCAGTTCTCGTTGCATCTGATGATTCAACTGCAGTTCTTGTTTCATCTTATTATTAAACTGCAGTTCTCGTTGAATCTGATGATTCAACTGCAGTTCTCGTTGCATCTGATGATTCAACTGCAGTTCTCGTTGAATCTGATGATTCAACTGCAGTTGTCGTTGCATCTGATGATTCAACTGCAGTTGTCGTTGCATCTGATGATTCAACTGCAGTTCTCGTTGAATCTGATGATTCAACTGTAGTTCTCGTTGCATCTGATGATTCAACTGCAGTTCTCGTTGAATCTGATGATTCAACTGTAGTTCTCGTTGAATCTGATGATTCAACTGCAGTTCTCGTTGAATCTGATGATTCAACTGTAGTTCTCGTTGAATCTGATGGTTCAACTGCAGTTCTCGTTGAATCTGATGATTCAACTGCAGTTCTCGTTGAATCTGATGATTCAACTGCAGTTCTTGTTGCATCTGATGATTCAACTGCAGTTCTCGTTGAATCTGATGATTCAACTGTAGTTCTCGTTGCATCTGATGATTCAACTGCAGTTCTCGTTGAATCTGATGATTCAACTGTAGTTCTCGTTGCATCTGATGATTCAACTGCAGTTCTCGTTGAATCTGATGGTTCAACTGCAGTTCTCGTTGCATCTGATGATTCAACTGCAGTTCTCGTTGAATCTGATGATTCAACTGCAGTTCTCGTTGCATCTGATGATTCAACTGCAGTTCTCGTTGCATCTGATGATTCAACTGCAGTTCTCGTTGAATCTGATGATTCAACTGCAGTTCTCGTTGCATCTGATGATTCAACTGCAGTTCTTGTTGAATCTTATTATTAAACTACAGTTCTCGTTGAATCTGATGATTAAACTGCAGTTCTCGTTGAATCTTATGATTAAACTGCAGTTCTTGTTGAATCTTATTATTAAACTGCAGTTCTCGTTGCATCTGATGATTCAACTGCAGTTCTCGTTGCATCTGATGATTCAACTGTAGTTCTCGTTGCATCTGATGATTCAACTGCAGTTCTCGTTGCATCTGATGATTCAACTGCAGTTCTCGTTGAATCTGATGATTCAACTGCAGTTCTTGTTGCATCTGATGATTCAACTGCAGTTGTCGTTGCATCTGATGATTCAACTGCAGTTCTCGTTGAATCTGATGATTCAACTGCAGTTCTTGTTTCATCTTATTATTAAACTGCAGTTCTCGCTGCATCTGATGATTCAACTGCAGTTCTCGTTGCATCTGATGATTCAACTGCAGTTCTTGTTTCATCTTATTATTAAACTGCAGTTCTCGCTGCATCTGATGATTCAACTGCAGTTCTCGTTGCATCTGATGATTCAACTGCAGTTCTCGTTGCATCTGATGATTCAACTACAGTTCTCGTTGCATCTGATGATTCAACTGCAGTTCTTGTTTCATCTTATTATTAAACTGCAGTTCTCGCTGCATCTGATGATTCAACTGCAGTTCTCGTTGCATCTGATGATTCAACTGCAGTTCTCGTTGAATCTGATGATTCAACTGCAGTTCTCGTTGCATCTTATTATTAAACTGCAGTTCTCGTTGCATCTGATGATTCAACTGCAGTTCTCGTTGCATCTGATGATTCAACTGCAGTTCTCGTTGAATCTGATGATTCAACTGCAGTTCTCGTTGCATCTGATGATTCAACTGCAGTTCTCGTTGAATCTGATGATTCAACTGCAGTTCTCGTTGCATCTGATGATTCAACTGCAGTTCTCGTTGCATCTGATGATTCAACTGCAGTTCTCGTTGAATCTGATGGTTCAACTGCAGTTGTCGTTGAATCTGATGATTCAACTGCAGTTCTCGTTGCATCTGATGATTCAACTGCAGTTCTCGTTGAATCTGATGATTCAACTGCAGTTCTCGTTGAATCTGATGATTCAACTGCAGTTCTCGTTGAATCTGATGATTCAACTGTAGTTCTCGTTGCATCTGATGATTCAACTGCAGTTCTCGTTGCATCTGATGATTCAACTGCAGTTCTCGTTGAATCTGATGATTCAACTGCAGTTCTCGTTGAATCTGATGATTCAACTGCAGTTCTCGCTGTATCTGATGATTCAACTGCAGTTCTCGTTGCATCTGATGATTCAACTGCAGTTCTCGTTGCATCTGATGATTCAACTGCAGTTCTTGTTGCATCTTATTATTAAACTGCAGTTCTCGTTGCATCTGATGATTCAACTGCAGTTCTCGTTGCATCTGATGATTCAACTGCAGTTCTCGTTGAATCTGATGGTTCAACTGCAGTTCTCGTTGAATCTGATGGTTCAACTGCAGTTCTCGTTGAATCTGATGATTCAACTGTAGTTCTCGTTGCATCTGATGATTCAACTGCAGTTCTCGTTGCATCTGATGATTCAACTGCAGTTCTCGTTGAATCTGATGATTCAACTGCAGTTCTCGTTGAATCTGATGATTCAACTGCAGTTCTCGTTGCATCTGATGATTCAACTGCAGTTCTCGTTGCATCTGATGATTCAACTGCAGTTGTCGTTGCATCTGATGATTCAACTGCAGTTCTTGTTTCATCTTATTATTAAACTGCAGTTCTCGTTGCATCTGATGATTCAACTGCAGTTCTCGTTGCATCTGATGATTCAACTGCAGTTGTCGTTGCATCTGATGATTCAACTGCAGTTCTCGTTGCATCTGATGATTCAACTGCAGTTCTCGTTGCATCTGATGATTCAACTGCAGTTCTTGTTTCATCTTATTATTAAACTGCAGTTCTCGTTGAATCTGATGATTCAACTGCAGTTCTCGTTGCATCTGATGATTCAACTGCAGTTCTCGTTGAATCTGATGATTCAACTGCAGTTGTCGTTGCATCTGATGATTCAACTGCAGTTGTCGTTGCATCTGATGATTCAACTGCAGTTCTCGTTGAATCTGATGATTCAACTGTAGTTCTCGTTGCATCTGATGATTCAACTGCAGTTCTCGTTGAATCTGATGATTCAACTGTAGTTCTCGTTGAATCTGATGATTCAACTGCAGTTCTCGTTGAATCTGATGATTCAACTGTAGTTCTCGTTGAATCTGATGGTTCAACTGCAGTTCTCGTTGAATCTGATGATTCAACTGCAGTTCTCGTTGAATCTGATGATTCAACTGCAGTTCTTGTTGCATCTGATGATTCAACTGCAGTTCTCGTTGCATCTGATGATTCAACTGCAGTTCTCGTTGAATCTGATGATTCAACTGCAGTTCTCGTTGCATCTGATGATTCAACTGCAGTTGTCGTTGCATCTGATGATTCAACTGCAGTTCTCGTTGAATCTGATGATTCAACTGCAGTTCTCGTTGCATCTGATGATTCAACTGCAGTTCTTGTTGAATCTTATTATTAAACTGCAGTTCTCGTTGAATCTGATGATTAAACTGCAGTTCTCGTTGAATCTTATGATTAAACTGCAGTTCTTGTTGAATCTTATTATTAAACTGCAGTTCTCGTTGCATCTGATGATTCAACTGCAGTTCTCGTTGCATCTGATGATTCAACTGCAGTTCTCGTTGAATCTGATGGTTCAACTGCAGTTCTCGTTGAATCTGATGGTTCAACTGCAGTTCTCGTTGAATCTGATGATTCAACTGTAGTTCTCGTTGCATCTGATGATTCAACTGCAGTTCTCGTTGCATCTGATGATTCAACTGCAGTTCTCGTTGAATCTGATGATTCAACTGCAGTTCTCGTTGAATCTGATGATTCAACTGCAGTTCTCGTTGCATCTGATGATTCAACTGCAGTTCTCGTTGCATCTGATGATTCAACTGCAGTTGTCGTTGCATCTGATGATTCAACTGCAGTTCTTGTTTCATCTTATTATTAAACTGCAGTTCTCGTTGCATCTGATGATTCAACTGCAGTTCTCGTTGCATCTGATGATTCAACTGCAGTTGTCGTTGCATCTGATGATTCAACTGCAGTTCTCGTTGCATCTGATGATTCAACTGCAGTTCTCGTTGCATCTGATGATTCAACTGCAGTTCTTGTTTCATCTTATTATTAAACTGCAGTTCTCGTTGAATCTGATGATTCAACTGCAGTTCTCGTTGCATCTGATGATTCAACTGCAGTTCTCGTTGCATCTGATGATTCAACTGCAGTTCTCGTTGAATCTGATGATTCAACTGCAGTTCTCGTTGCATCTGATGATTCAACTGCAGTTGTCGTTGCATCTGATGATTCAACTGCAGTTCTCGTTGAATCTGATGATTCAACTGCAGTTCTCGTTGCATCTGATGATTCAACTGCAGTTCTTGTTGAATCTTATTATTAAACTGCAGTTCTCGTTGAATCTGATGATTAAACTGCAGTTCTCGTTGAATCTTATGATTAAACTGCAGTTCTTGTTGAATCTTATTATTAAACTGCAGTTCTCGTTGCATCTGATGATTCAACTGCAGTTCTCGTTGCATCTGATGATTCAACTGCAGTTCTCGTTGAATCTGATGGTTCAACTGCAGTTCTCGTTGAATCTGATGGTTCAACTGCAGTTCTCGTTGAATCTGATGATTCAACTGTAGTTCTCGTTGCATCTGATGATTCAACTGCAGTTCTCGTTGCATCTGATGATTCAACTGCAGTTCTCGTTGAATCTGATGATTCAACTGCAGTTCTCGTTGAATCTGATGATTCAACTGCAGTTCTCGTTGCATCTGATGATTCAACTGCAGTTCTCGTTGCATCTGATGATTCAACTGCAGTTGTCGTTGCATCTGATGATTCAACTGCAGTTCTTGTTTCATCTTATTATTAAACTGCAGTTCTCGTTGCATCTGATGATTCAACTGCAGTTCTCGTTGCATCTGATGATTCAACTGCAGTTGTCGTTGCATCTGATGATTCAACTGCAGTTCTCGTTGCATCTGATGATTCAACTGCAGTTCTCGTTGCATCTGATGATTCAACTGCAGTTCTTGTTTCATCTTATTATTAAACTGCAGTTCTCGTTGAATCTGATGATTCAACTGCAGTTCTCGTTGCATCTGATGATTCAACTGCAGTTCTCGTTGAATCTGATGATTCAACTGCAGTTGTCGTTGCATCTGATGATTCAACTGCAGTTGTCGTTGCATCTGATGATTCAACTGCAGTTCTCGTTGAATCTGATGATTCAACTGTAGTTCTCGTTGCATCTGATGATTCAACTGCAGTTCTCGTTGAATCTGATGATTCAACTGTAGTTCTCGTTGAATCTGATGATTCAACTGCAGTTCTCGTTGAATCTGATGATTCAACTGTAGTTCTCGTTGAATCTGATGGTTCAACTGCAGTTCTCGTTGAATCTGATGATTCAACTGCAGTTCTCGTTGCATCTGATGATTCAACTGCAGTTCTCGTTGCATCTGATGATTCAACTGCAGTTCTTGTTGAATCTGATGATTCAACTGCAGTTCTCGTTGAATCTGATGATTCAACTGTAGTTCTCGTTGCATCTGATGATTCAACTGCAGTTCTCGTTGAATCTGATGGTTCAACTGCAGTTCTCGTTGCATCTGATGATTCAACTGCAGTTCTCGTTGAATCTGATGATTCAACTGCAGTTCTCGTTGCATCTGATGATTCAACTGCAGTTCTCGTTGCATCTGATGATTCAACTGCAGTTCTCGTTGAATCTGATGATTCAACTGCAGTTCTCGTTGCATCTGATGATTCAACTGCAGTTCTTGTTGAATCTTATTATTAAACTACAGTTCTCGTTGAATCTGATGATTAAACTGCAGTTCTCGTTGAATCTTATGATTAAACTGCAGTTCTTGTTGAATCTTATTATTAAACTGCAGTTCTCGTTGCATCTGATGATTCAACTGCAGTTCTCGTTGCATCTGATGATTCAACTGTAGTTCTCGTTGCATCTGATGATTCAACTGCAGTTCTCGTTGCATCTGATGATTCAACTGCAGTTCTCGTTGAATCTGATGATTCAACTGCAGTTCTTGTTGCATCTGATGATTCAACTGCAGTTCTCGTTGAATCTGATGATTCAACTGCAGTTCTCGTTGCATCTGATGATTCAACTGCAGTTCTCGTTGAATCTGATGATTCAACTGCAGTTGTCGTTGCATCTGATGATTCAACTGCAGTTGTCGTTGCATCTGATGATTCAACTGCAGTTCTCGTTGAATCTGATGATTCAACTGTAGTTCTCGTTGCATCTGATGATTCAACTGCAGTTCTCGTTGAATCTGATGATTCAACTGTAGTTCTCGTTGAATCTGATGATTCAACTGCAGTTCTCGTTGAATCTGATGATTCAACTGTAGTTCTCGTTGAATCTGATGGTTCAACTGCAGTTCTCGTTGAATCTGATGATTCAACTGCAGTTCTCGTTGAATCTGATGATTCAACTGCAGTTCTTGTTGCATCTGATGATTCAACTGCAGTTCTTGTTTCATCTGATGATTCAACTGCAGTTCTCGTTGAATCTTATTATTAAACTGCAGTTCTCGTTGCATCTGATGATTCAACTGCAGTTCTCGTTGCATCTGATGATTCAACTGCAGTTGTCGTTGCATCTGATGATTCAACTGCAGTTGTCGTTGCATCTGATGATTCAACTGCAGTTCTCGTTGAATCTGATGATTCAACTGTAGTTCTCGTTGCATCTGATGATTCAACTGCAGTTCTCGTTGAATCTGATGATTCAACTGTAGTTCTCGTTGAATCTGATGATTCAACTGCAGTTCTCGTTGAATCTGATGATTCAACTGTAGTTCTCGTTGAATCTGATGGTTCAACTGCAGTTCTCGTTGAATCTGATGATTCAACTGCAGTTCTCGTTGAATCTGATGATTCAACTGCAGTTCTTGTTGCATCTGATGATTCAACTGCAGTTCTCGTTGAATCTGATGATTCAACTGTAGTTCTCGTTGCATCTGATGATTCAACTGCAGTTCTCGTTGAATCTGATGATTCAACTGTAGTTCTCGTTGCATCTGATGATTCAACTGCAGTTCTCGTTGAATCTGATGGTTCAACTGCAGTTCTCGTTGAATCTGATGATTCAACTGCAGTTCTCGTTGCATCTGATGATTCAACTGCAGTTCTCGTTGCATCTGATGATTCAACTGCAGTTGTCGTTGCATCTGATGATTCAACTGCAGTTCTCGTTGAATCTGATGATTCAACTGCAGTTCTCGTTGCATCTGATGATTCAACTGCAGTTCTCGTTGCATCTGATGATTCAACTGCAGTTGTCGTTGCATCTGATGATTCAACTGCAGTTCTCGTTGAATCTGATGGTTCAACTGCAGTTCTCGTTGAATCTGATGATTCAACTGCAGTTCTTATTTCATCTGATGATTCAACTGCAGTTCTCGTTGCATCTGATGATTCAACTGCAGTTCTCGTTGAATCTGATGATTCAACTGCAGTTCTCGTTGCATCTGATGATTCAACTGCAGTTCTCGTTGCATCTGATGATTCAACTGCAGTTCTCGTTGAATCTGATGATTCAACTGCAGTTCTTGTTTCATCTTATTATTAAACTTCAGTTCTCGTTGAATCTGATGATTCAACTGCAGTTCTCGTTGCATCTGATGATTCAACTGCAGTTCTCGTTGCATCTGATGATTCAACTGCAGTTCTCGTTGCATCTGATGATTCAACTGCAGTTCTCGTTGCATCTGATGATTCAACTGTAGTTCTCGTTGCATCTGATGATTCAACTGCAGTTCTCGTTGAATCTGATGATTCAACTGTAGTTCTCGTTGCATCTGATGATTCAACTGCAGTTCTCGTTGAATCTGATGGTTCAACTGCAGTTCTCGTTGCATCTGATGATTCAACTGCAGTTCTCGTTGAATCTGATGATTCAACTGCAGTTCTCGTTGCATCTGATGATTCAACTGCAGTTCTCGTTGAATCTGATGATTCAACTGCAGTTCTCGTTGAATCTGATGATTCAACTGCAGTTCTCGTTGAATCTGATGATTCAACTGCAGTTCTCGCTGCATCTGATGATTCAACTGCAGTTCTCGTTGCATCTGATGATTCAACTGCAGTTCTCGCTGCATCTGATGATTCAACTGCAGTTCTCGTTGCATCTGATGATTCAACTGCAGTTCTCGTTGCATCTGATGATTCAACTGCATTTCTTGTTGCATCTGATGGTTCAACTGCAGTTGTCGTTGAATCTGATGATTCAACTGCAGTTCTCGCTGCATCTGATGATTCAACTGCAGTTCTCGTTGCATCTGATGATTCAACTGCAGTTCTCGTTGCATCTGATGATTCAACTACAGTTCTCGTTGCATCTGATGATTCAACTGCAGTTCTTGTTTCATCTTATTATTAAACTGCAGTTCTCGCTGCATCTGATGATTCAACTGCAGTTCTCGTTGCATCTGATGATTCAACTGCAGTTCTCGTTGCATCTGATGATTCAACTGCAGTTCTCGTTGCATCTTATTATTAAACTGCAGTTCTCGTTGCATCTGATGATTCAACTGCAGTTCTCGTTGCATCTGATGATTCAACTGCAGTTCTC
>JAPFFF010000387.1:0-23923 GCA_039105265.1 Tritrichomonas musculus | reverse complement strand
GTGTTCATGTATTCCGTTCTGTACGTTTGTCTTTCGAATCCTGCATCTTCAAATATAAGTAAAGTATAACCATCTGTAAAATAAATTCTTTAAGGTCTTCCGTGTTCCCGTCTGTATTCGTTTCCGTGCTCATGTATTCCGTTCCGTACGTTTGTCTTTCGAATCCTGCATCTTCAAATATAAGTAAAGTATAACCATCTGTAAAATAAATTCTTTAAGGTCTTCCGTGTTCCCGTCTGTATTCGTTTCCGTGCTCATGTATTCCGTTCCGTACGTTTGTCTTTCGAATCCTGCATCTTCAAATATAAGTAAAGTATAACCATCTGTAAAATAAATTCTTTAAGGTCTTCCGTGTTCCCGTCTGTATTCGTTTCCGTGTTCATGTATTCCGTTCTGTACGTTTGTCTTTCGAATCCTGCATCTTCAAATATAAGTAAAGTATAACCATCTGTAAAATAAATTCTTTAAGGTCTTCCGTGTTCCCGTCTGTATTCGTTTCCGTGCTCATGTATTCCGTTCTGTACGTTTGTCTTTCGAATCCTGCATCTTCAAATATAAGTAAAGTATAACCATCTGTAAAATAAATTCTTTAAGGTCTTCCGTGTTCCCATCTGTATTCGTTTCCGTGTTCATGTATTCCGTTCTGTACGTTTGTCTTTCGAATCCTGCATCTTCAAATATAAGTAAAGTATAACCATCTGTAAAATAAATTCTTTAAGGTCTTCCGTGTTCCCGTCTGTATTCGTTTCCGTGCTCATGTATTCCGTTCTGTACGTTTGTCTTTCGAATCCTGCATCTTCAAATATAAGTAAAGTATAACCATCTGTAAAATAAATTCTTTAAGGTCTTCCGTGTTCCCGTCTGTATTCGTTTCCGTGCTCATGTATTCCGTTCCGTACGTTTGTCTTTCGAATCCTGCATCTTCAAATATAAGTAAAGTATAACCATCTGTAAAATAAATTCTTTAAGGTCTTCCGTGTTCCCGTCTGTATTCGTTTCCGTGTTCATGTATTCCGTTCTGTACGTTTGTCTTTCGAATCCTGCATCTTCAAATATAAGTAAAGTATAACCATCTGTAAAATAAATTCTTTAAGGTCTTCCGTGTTCCCGTCTGTATTCGTTTCCGTGCTCATGTATTCCGTTCTGTACGTTTGTCTTTCGAATCCTGCATCTTCAAATATAAGTAAAGTATAACCATCTGTAAAATAAATTCTTTAAGGTCTTCCGTGTTCCCATCTGTATTCGTTTCCGTGCTCATGTATTCCGTTCTGTACGTTTGTCTTTCGAATCCTGCATCTTCAAATATAAGTAAAGTATAACCATCTGTAAAATAAATTCTTTAAGGTCTTCCGTGTTCCCGTCTGTATTCGTTTCCGTGTTCATGTATTCCGTTCTGTACGTTTGTCTTTCGAATCCTGCATCTTCAAATATAAGTAAAGTATAACCATCTGTAAAATAAATTCTTTAAGGTCTTCCGTGTTCCCGTCTGTATTCGTTTCCGTGCTCATGTATTCCGTTCTGTACGTTTGTCTTTCGAATCCTGCATCTTCAAATATAAGTAAAGTATAACCATCTGTAAAATAAATTCTTTAAGGTCTTCCGTGTTCCCGTCTGTATTCGTTTCCGTGTTCATGTATTCCTTTCTTTAATTCTGATTACTGAATAATATTTAAAATCAAAATAGAACTGTTTATATAACATAATTTCGAGATATTCTTCTGTGTTCGTTTCTGTATTCGTTTCCGTGTTCATGTATTCCGTTCTGTACGTTTGTCTTTCGAATCCTGCATCTTCAAATATAAGTAAAGTATAACCATCTGTAAAATAAATTCTTTAAGGTCTTCCGTGTTCCCGTCTGTATTCGTTTCCGTGCTCATGTATTCCGTTCCGTACGTTTGTCTTTCGAATCCTGCATCTTCAAATATAAGTAAAGTATAACCATCTGTAAAATAAATTCTTTAAGGTCTTCCGTGTTCCCGTCTGTATTCGTTTCCGTGTTCATGTATTCCTTTCTTTAATTCTGATTACTGAATAATATTTAAAATCAAAATAGAACTGTTTATATAACATAATTTCGAGATATTCTTCTGTGTTCGTTTCTGTATTCGTTTCCGTGCTCATGTATTCCGTTCCGTACGTTTGTCTTTCGAATCCTGCATCTTCAAATATAAGTAAAGTATAACCATCTGTAAAATAAATTCTTTAAGGTCTTCCGTGTTCCCGTCTGTATTCGTTTCCGTGCTCATGTATTCCGTTCCGTACGTTTGTCTTTCGAATCCTGCATCTTCAAATATAAGTAAAGTATAACCATCTGTAAAATAAATTCTTTAAGGTCTTCCGTGTTCCCGTCTGTATTCGTTTCCGTGCTCATGTATTCCGTTCCGTACGTTTGTCTTTCGAATCCTGCATCTTCAAATATAAGTAAAGTATAACCATCTGTAAAATAAATTCTTTAAGGTCTTCCGTGTTCCCGTCTGTATTCGTTTCCGTGCTCATGTATTCCTTTCTTTAATTCTGATTACTGAATAATATTTAAAATCAAAATAGAACTGTTTATATAACATAATTTCGAGATATTCTTCTGTGTTCGTTTCTGTATTCGTTTCCGTGTTCATGTATTCCTTTCTTTAATTCTGATTACTGAATAATATTTAAAATCAAAATAGAACTGTTTATATAACATAATTTCGAGATATTCTTCTGTGTTCGTTTCTGTATTCGTTTCCGTGTTCATGTATTCCGTTCTGTACGTTTGTCTTTCGAATCCTGCATCTTCAAATATAAGTAAAGTATAACCATCTGTAAAATAAATTCTTTAAGGTCTTCCGTGTTCCCGTCTGTATTCGTTTCCGTGCTCATGTATTCCGTTCCGTACGTTTGTCTTTCGAATCCTGCATCTTCAAATATAAGTAAAGTATAACCATCTGTAAAATAAATTCTTTAAGGTCTTCCGTGTTCCCGTCTGTATTCGTTTCCGTGCTCATGTATTCCTTTCTTTAATTCTGATTACTGAATAATATTTAAAATCAAAATAGAACTGTTTATATAACATAATTTCGAGATATTCTTCTGTGTTCGTTTCTGTATTCGTTTCCGTGTTCATGTATTCCTTTCTTTAATTCTGATTACTGAATAATATTTAAAATCAAAATAGAACTGTTTATATAACATAATTTCGAGATATTCTTCTGTGTTCGTTTCTGTATTCGTTTCCGTGTTCATGTATTCCGTTCTGTACGTTTGTCTTTCGAATCCTGCATCTTCAAATATAAGTAAAGTATAACCATCTGTAAAATAAATTCTTTAAGGTCTTCCGTGTTCCCGTCTGTATTCGTTTCCGTGCTCATGTATTCCGTTCCGTACGTTTGTCTTTCGAATCCTGCATCTTCAAATATAAGTAAAGTATAACCATCTGTAAAATAAATTCTTTAAGGTCTTCCGTGTTCCCGTCTGTATTCGTTTCCGTGCTCATGTATTCCGTTCCGTACGTTTGTCTTTCGAATCCTGCATCTTCAAATATAAGTAAAGTATAACCATCTGTAAAATAAATTCTTTAAGGTCTTCCGTGTTCCCGTCTGTATTCGTTTCCGTGTTCATGTATTCATTTCTTTAATTCTGATTACTGAATAATATTTAAAATCAAAATAGAACTGTTTATATAACATAATTTCGAGATATTCTTCTGTGTTCGTTTCTGTATTCGTTTCCGTGTTCATGTATTCCGTTCCGTACGTTTGTCTTTCGAATCCTGCATCTTCAAATATAAGTAAAGTATAACCATCTGTAAAATAAATTCTTTAAGGTCTTCCGTGTTCCCGTCTGTATTCGTTTCCGTGCTCATGTATTCCGTTCCGTACGTTTGTCTTTCGAATCCTGCATCTTCAAATATAAGTAAAGTATAACCATCTGTAAAATAAATTCTTTAAGGTCTTCCGTGTTCCCGTCTGTATTCGTTTCCGTGTTCATGTATTCCTTTCTTTAATTCTGATTACTGAATAATATTTAAAATCAAAATAGAACTGTTTATATAACATAATTTCGAGATATTCTTCTGTGTTCGTTTCTGTATTCGTTTCCGTGTTCATGTATTCCGTTCTGTACGTTTGTCTTTCGAATCCTGCATCTTCAAATATAAGTAAAGTATAACCATCTGTAAAATAAATTCTTTAAGGTCTTCCGTGTTCCCGTCTGTATTCGTTTCCGTGCTCATGTATTCCGTTCTGTACGTTTGTCTTTCGAATCCTGCATCTTCAAATATAAGTAAAGTATAACCATCTGTAAAATAAATTCTTTAAGGTCTTCCGTGTTCCCGTCTGTATTCGTTTCCGTGTTCATGTATTCCTTTCTTTAATTCTGATTACTGAATAATATTTAAAATCAAAATAGAACTGTTTATATAACATAATTTCGAGATATTCTTCTGTGTTCGTTTCTGTATTCGTTTCCGTGTTCATGTATTCCGTTCCGTACGTTTGTCTTTCGAATCCTGCATCTTCAAATATAAGTAAAGTATAACCATCTGTAAAATAAATTCTTTAAGGTCTTCCGTGTTCCCGTCTGTATTCGTTTCCGTGCTCATGTATTCCGTTCCGTACGTTTGTCTTTCGAATCCTGCATCTTCAAATATAAGTAAAGTATAACCATCTGTAAAATAAATTCTTTAAGGTCTTCCGTGTTCCCGTCTGTATTCGTTTCCGTGTTCATGTATTCCTTTCTTTAATTCTGATTACTGAATAATATTTAAAATCAAAATAGAACTGTTTATATAACATAATTTCGAGATATTCTTCTGTGTTCGTTTCTGTATTCGTTTCCGTGTTCATGTATTCCTTTCTTTAATTCTGATTACTGAATAATATTTAAAATCAAAATAGAACTGTTTATATAACATAATTTCGAGATATTCTTCTGTGTTCGTTTCTGTATTCGTTTCCGTGTTCATGTATTCCGTTCTGTACGTTTGTCTTTCGAATCCTGCATCTTCAAATATAAGTAAAGTATAACCATCTGTAAAATAAATTCTTTAAGGTCTTCCGTGTTCCCGTCTGTATTCGTTTCCGTGCTCATGTATTCCGTTCCGTACGTTTGTCTTTCGAATCCTGCATCTTCAAATATAAGTAAAGTATAACCATCTGTAAAATAAATTCTTTAAGGTCTTCCGTGTTCCCGTCTGTATTCGTTTCCGTGTTCATGTATTCCTTTCTTTAATTCTGATTACTGAATAATATTTAAAATCAAAATAGAACTGTTTATATAACATAATTTCGAGATATTCTTCTGTGTTCGTTTCTGTATTCGTTTCCGTGTTCATGTATTCCGTTCTGTACGTTTGTCTTTCGAATCCTGCATCTTCAAATATAAGTAAAGTATAACCATCTGTAAAATAAATTCTTTAAGGTCTTCCGTGTTCCCGTCTGTATTCGTTTCCGTGCTCATGTATTCCGTTCTGTACGTTTGTCTTTCGAATCCTGCATCTTCAAATATAAGTAAAGTATAACCATCTGTAAAATAAATTCTTTAAGGTCTTCCGTGTTCCCGTCTGTATTCGTTTCCGTGTTCATGTATTCCGTTCTGTACGTTTGTCTTTCGAATCCTGCATCTTCAAATATAAGTAAAGTATAACCATCTGTAAAATAAATTCTTTAAGGTCTTCCGTGTTCCCGTCTGTATTCGTTTCCGTGCTCATGTATTCCGTTCCGTACGTTTGTCTTTCGAATCCTGCATCTTCAAATATAAGTAAAGTATAACCATCTGTAAAATAAATTCTTTAAGGTCTTCCGTGTTCCCGTCTGTATTCGTTTCCGTGTTCATGTATTCCTTTCTTTAATTCTGATTACTGAATAATATTTAAAATCAAAATAGAACTGTTTATATAACATAATTTCGAGATATTCTTCTGTGTTCGTTTCTGTATTCGTTTCCGTGTTCATGTATTCCGTTCTGTACGTTTGTCTTTCGAATCCTGCATCTTCAAATATAAGTAAAGTATAACCATCTGTAAAATAAATTCTTTAAGGTCTTCCGTGTTCCCGTCTGTATTCGTTTCCGTGCTCATGTATTCCGTTCTGTACGTTTGTCTTTCGAATCCTGCATCTTCAAATATAAGTAAAGTATAACCATCTGTAAAATAAATTCTTTAAGGTCTTCCGTGTTCCCGTCTGTATTCGTTTCCGTGTTCATGTATTCCTTTCTTTAATTCTGATTACTGAATAATATTTAAAATCAAAATAGAACTGTTTATATAACATAATTTCGAGATATTCTTCTGTGTTCGTTTCTGTATTCGTTTCCGTGCTCATGTATTCCGTTCTGTACGTTTGTCTTTCGAATCCTGCATCTTCAAATATAAGTAAAGTATAACCATCTGTAAAATAAATTCTTTAAGGTCTTCCGTGTTCCCGTCTGTATTCGTTTCCGTGTTCATGTATTCCTTTCTTTAATTCTGATTACTGAATAATATTTAAAATCAAAATAGAACTGTTTATATAACATAATTTCGAGATATTCTTCTGTGTTCGTTTCTGTATTCGTTTCCGTGTTCATGTATTCCGTTCTGTACGTTTGTCTTTCGAATCCTGCATCTTCAAATATAAGTAAAGTATAACCATCTGTAAAATAAATTCTTTAAGGTCTTCCGTGTTCCCGTCTGTATTCGTTTCCGTGCTCATGTATTCCGTTCCGTACGTTTGTCTTTCGAATCCTGCATCTTCAAATATAAGTAAAGTATAACCATCTGTAAAATAAATTCTTTAAGGTCTTCCGTGTTCCCGTCTGTATTCGTTTCCGTGCTCATGTATTCCGTTCCGTACGTTTGTCTTTCGAATCCTGCATCTTCAAATATAAGTAAAGTATAACCATCTGTAAAATAAATTCTTTAAGGTCTTCCGTGTTCCCGTCTGTATTCGTTTCCGTGCTCATGTATTCCGTTCCGTACGTTTGTCTTTCGAATCCTGCATCTTCAAATATAAGTAAAGTATAACCATCTGTAAAATAAATTCTTTAAGGTCTTCCGTGTTCCCGTCTGTATTCGTTTCCGTGCTCATGTATTCCGTTCCGTACGTTTGTCTTTCGAATCCTGCATCTTCAAATATAAGTAAAGTATAACCATCTGTAAAATAAATTCTTTAAGGTCTTCCGTGTTCCCGTCTGTATTCGTTTCCGTGCTCATGTATTCCTTTCTTTAATTCTGATTACTGAATAATATTTAAAATCAAAATAGAACTGTTTATATAACATAATTTCGAGATATTCTTCTGTGTTCGTTTCTGTATTCGTTTCCGTGTTCATGTATTCCGTTCTGTACGTTTGTCTTTCGAATCCTGCATCTTCAAATATAAGTAAAGTATAACCATCTGTAAAATAAATTCTTTAAGGTCTTCCGTGTTCCCGTCTGTATTCGTTTCCGTGCTCATGTATTCCGTTCCGTACGTTTGTCTTTCGAATCCTGCATCTTCAAATATAAGTAAAGTATAACCATCTGTAAAATAAATTCTTTAAGGTCTTCCGTGTTCCCGTCTGTATTCGTTTCCGTGTTCATGTATTCATTTCTTTAATTCTGATTACTGAATAATATTTAAAATCAAAATAGAACTGTTTATATAACATAATTTCGAGATATTCTTCTGTGTTCGTTTCTGTATTCGTTTCCGTGTTCATGTATTCCGTTCCGTACGTTTGTCTTTCGAATCCTGCATCTTCAAATATAAGTAAAGTATAACCATCTGTAAAATAAATTCTTTAAGGTCTTCCGTGTTCCCGTCTGTATTCGTTTCCGTGCTCATGTATTCCGTTCCGTACGTTTGTCTTTCGAATCCTGCATCTTCAAATATAAGTAAAGTATAACCATCTGTAAAATAAATTCTTTAAGGTCTTCCGTGTTCCCGTCTGTATTCGTTTCCGTGTTCATGTATTCCTTTCTTTAATTCTGATTACTGAATAATATTTAAAATCAAAATAGAACTGTTTATATAACATAATTTCGAGATATTCTTCTGTGTTCGTTTCTGTATTCGTTTCCGTGTTCATGTATTCCTTTCTTTAATTCTGATTACTGAATAATATTTAAAATCAAAATAGAACTGTTTATATAACATAATTTCGAGATATTCTTCTGTGTTCGTTTCTGTATTCGTTTCCGTGTTCATGTATTCCGTTCTGTACGTTTGTCTTTCGAATCCTGCATCTTCAAATATAAGTAAAGTATAACCATCTGTAAAATAAATTCTTTAAGGTCTTCCGTGTTCCCGTCTGTATTCGTTTCCGTGCTCATGTATTCCGTTCCGTACGTTTGTCTTTCGAATCCTGCATCTTCAAATATAAGTAAAGTATAACCATCTGTAAAATAAATTCTTTAAGGTCTTCCGTGTTCCCGTCTGTATTCGTTTCCGTGTTCATGTATTCCTTTCTTTAATTCTGATTACTGAATAATATTTAAAATCAAAATAGAACTGTTTATATAACATAATTTCGAGATATTCTTCTGTGTTCGTTTCTGTATTCGTTTCCGTGTTCATGTATTCCTTTCTTTAATTCTGATTACTGAATAATATTTAAAATCAAAATAGAACTGTTTATATAACATAATTTCGAGATATTCTTCTGTGTTCGTTTCTGTATTCGTTTCCGTGTTCATGTATTCCGTTCTGTACGTTTGTCTTTCGAATCCTGCATCTTCAAATATAAGTAAAGTATAACCATCTGTAAAATAAATTCTTTAAGGTCTTCCGTGTTCCCGTCTGTATTCGTTTCCGTGTTCATGTATTCCTTTCTTTAATTCTGATTACTGAATAATATTTAAAATCAAAATAGAACTGTTTATATAACATAATTTCGAGATATTCTTCCGTGTTCCCGTCTGTATTCGTTTCCGTGCTCATGTATTCCGTTCCGTACGTTTGTCTTTCGAATCCTGCATCTTCAAATATAAGTAAAGTATAACCATCTGTAAAATAAATTCTTTAAGGTCTTCCGTGTTCCCGTCTGTATTCGTTTCCGTGTTCATGTATTCATTTCTTTAATTCTGATTACTGAATAATATTTAAAATCAAAATAGAACTGTTTATATAACATAATTTCGAGATATTCTTCTGTGTTCGTTTCTGTATTCGTTTCCGTGTTCATGTATTCCGTTCTGTACGTTTGTCTTTCGAATCCTGCATCTTCAAATATAAGTAAAGTATAACCATCTGTAAAATAAATTCTTTAAGGTCTTCCGTGTTCCCGTCTGTATTCGTTTCCGTGCTCATGTATTCCGTTCCGTACGTTTGTCTTTCGAATCCTGCATCTTCAAATATAAGTAAAGTATAACCATCTGTAAAATAAATTCTTTAAGGTCTTCCGTGTTCCCGTCTGTATTCGTTTCCGTGCTCATGTATTCCGTTCCGTACGTTTGTCTTTCGAATCCTGCATCTTCAAATATAAGTAAAGTATAACCATCTGTAAAATAAATTCTTTAAGGTCTTCCGTGTTCCCGTCTGTATTCGTTTCCGTGCTCATGTATTCCGTTCCGTACGTTTGTCTTTCGAATCCTGCATCTTCAAATATAAGTAAAGTATAACCATCTGTAAAATAAATTCTTTAAGGTCTTCCGTGTTCCCGTCTGTATTCGTTTCCGTGCTCATGTATTCCGTTCCGTACGTTTGTCTTTCGAATCCTGCATCTTCAAATATAAGTAAAGTATAACCATCTGTAAAATAAATTCTTTAAGGTCTTCCGTGTTCCCGTCTGTATTCGTTTCCGTGCTCATGTATTCCGTTCCGTACGTTTGTCTTTCGAATCCTGCATCTTCAAATATAAGTAAAGTATAACCATCTGTAAAATAAATTCTTTAAGGTCTTCCGTGTTCCCGTCTGTATTCGTTTCCGTGCTCATGTATTCCGTTCCGTACGTTTGTCTTTCGAATCCTGCATCTTCAAATATAAGTAAAGTATAACCATCTGTAAAATAAATTCTTTAAGGTCTTCCGTGTTCCCGTCTGTATTCGTTTCCGTGCTCATGTATTCCGTTCCGTACGTTTGTCTTTCGAATCCTGCATCTTCAAATATAAGTAAAGTATAACCATCTGTAAAATAAATTCTTTAAGGTCTTCCGTGTTCCCGTCTGTATTCGTTTCCGTGCTCATGTATTCCGTTCCGTACGTTTGTCTTTCGAATCCTGCATCTTCAAATATAAGTAAAGTATAACCATCTGTAAAATAAATTCTTTAAGGTCTTCCGTGTTCCCGTCTGTATTCGTTTCCGTGCTCATGTATTCCGTTCCGTACGTTTGTCTTTCGAATCCTGCATCTTCAAATATAAGTAAAGTATAACCATCTGTAAAATAAATTCTTTAAGGTCTTCCGTGTTCCCGTCTGTATTCGTTTCCGTGCTCATGTATTCCGTTCCGTACGTTTGTCTTTCGAATCCTGCATCTTCAAATATAAGTAAAGTATAACCATCTGTAAAATAAATTCTTTAAGGTCTTCCGTGTTCCCGTCTGTATTCGTTTCCGTGTTCATGTATTCCTTTCTTTAATTCTGATTACTGAATAATATTTAAAATCAAAATAGAACTGTTTATATAACATAATTTCGAGATATTCTTCTGTGTTCGTTTCTGTATTCGTTTCCGTGTTCATGTATTCCGTTCTGTACGTTTGTCTTTCGAATCCTGCATCTTCAAATATAAGTAAAGTATAACCATCTGTAAAATAAATTCTTTAAGGTCTTCCGTGTTCCCGTCTGTATTCGTTTCCGTGCTCATGTATTCCGTTCCGTACGTTTGTCTTTCGAATCCTGCATCTTCAAATATAAGTAAAGTATAACCATCTGTAAAATAAATTCTTTAAGGTCTTCCGTGTTCCCGTCTGTATTCGTTTCCGTGCTCATGTATTCCGTTCCGTACGTTTGTCTTTCGAATCCTGCATCTTCAAATATAAGTAAAGTATAACCATCTGTAAAATAAATTCTTTAAGGTCTTCCGTGTTCCCGTCTGTATTCGTTTCCGTGTTCATGTATTCCTTTCTTTAATTCTGATTACTGAATAATATTTAAAATCAAAATAGAACTGTTTATATAACATAATTTCGAGATATTCTTCTGTGTTCGTTTCTGTATTCGTTTCCGTGTTCATGTATTCCGTTCCGTACGTTTGTCTTTCGAATCCTGCATCTTCAAATATAAGTAAAGTATAACCATCTGTAAAATAAATTCTTTAAGGTCTTCCGTGTTCCCGTCTGTATTCGTTTCCGTGCTCATGTATTCCGTTCCGTACGTTTGTCTTTCGAATCCTGCATCTTCAAATATAAGTAAAGTATAACCATCTGTAAAATAAATTCTTTAAGGTCTTCCGTGTTCCCGTCTGTATTCGTTTCCGTGTTCATGTATTCCTTTCTTTAATTCTGATTACTGAATAATATTTAAAATCAAAATAGAACTGTTTATATAACATAATTTCGAGATATTCTTCTGTGTTCGTTTCTGTATTCGTTTCCGTGTTCATGTATTCCTTTCTTTAATTCTGATTACTGAATAATATTTAAAATCAAAATAGAACTGTTTATATAACATAATTTCGAGATATTCTTCTGTGTTCGTTTCTGTATTCGTTTCCGTGTTCATGTATTCCGTTCTGTACGTTTGTCTTTCGAATCCTGCATCTTCAAATATAAGTAAAGTATAACCATCTGTAAAATAAATTCTTTAAGGTCTTCCGTGTTCCCGTCTGTATTCGTTTCCGTGCTCATGTATTCCGTTCCGTACGTTTGTCTTTCGAATCCTGCATCTTCAAATATAAGTAAAGTATAACCATCTGTAAAATAAATTCTTTAAGGTCTTCCGTGTTCCCGTCTGTATTCGTTTCCGTGTTCATGTATTCCTTTCTTTAATTCTGATTACTGAATAATATTTAAAATCAAAATAGAACTGTTTATATAACATAATTTCGAGATATTCTTCTGTGTTCGTTTCTGTATTCGTTTCCGTGTTCATGTATTCCGTTCCGTACGTTTGTCTTTCGAATCCTGCATCTTCAAATATAAGTAAAGTATAACCATCTGTAAAATAAATTCTTTAAGGTCTTCCGTGTTCCCGTCTGTATTCGTTTCCGTGCTCATGTATTCCGTTCCGTACGTTTGTCTTTCGAATCCTGCATCTTCAAATATAAGTAAAGTATAACCATCTGTAAAATAAATTCTTTAAGGTCTTCCGTGTTCCCGTCTGTATTCGTTTCCGTGTTCATGTATTCCTTTCTTTAATTCTGATTACTGAATAATATTTAAAATCAAAATAGAACTGTTTATATAACATAATTTCGAGATATTCTTCTGTGTTCGTTTCTGTATTCGTTTCCGTGTTCATGTATTCCTTTCTTTAATTCTGATTACTGAATAATATTTAAAATCAAAATAGAACTGTTTATATAACATAATTTCGAGATATTCTTCTGTGTTCGTTTCTGTATTCGTTTCCGTGTTCATGTATTCCGTTCTGTACGTTTGTCTTTCGAATCCTGCATCTTCAAATATAAGTAAAGTATAACCATCTGTAAAATAAATTCTTTAAGGTCTTCCGTGTTCCCGTCTGTATTCGTTTCCGTGCTCATGTATTCCGTTCCGTACGTTTGTCTTTCGAATCCTGCATCTTCAAATATAAGTAAAGTATAACCATCTGTAAAATAAATTCTTTAAGGTCTTCCGTGTTCCCGTCTGTATTCGTTTCCGTGCTCATGTATTCCGTTCCGTACGTTTGTCTTTCGAATCCTGCATCTTCAAATATAAGTAAAGTATAACCATCTGTAAAATAAATTCTTTAAGGTCTTCCGTGTTCCCGTCTGTATTCGTTTCCGTGTTCATGTATTCCTTTCTTTAATTCTGATTACTGAATAATATTTAAAATCAAAATAGAACTGTTTATATAACATAATTTCGAGATATTCTTCTGTGTTCGTTTCTGTATTCGTTTCCGTGTTCATGTATTCCGTTCTGTACGTTTGTCTTTCGAATCCTGCATCTTCAAATATAAGTAAAGTATAACCATCTGTAAAATAAATTCTTTAAGGTCTTCCGTGTTCCCGTCTGTATTCGTTTCCGTGCTCATGTATTCCGTTCCGTACGTTTGTCTTTCGAATCCTGCATCTTCAAATATAAGTAAAGTATAACCATCTGTAAAATAAATTCTTTAAGGTCTTCCGTGTTCCCGTCTGTATTCGTTTCCGTGCTCATGTATTCCTTTCTTTAATTCTGATTACTGAATAATATTTAAAATCAAAATAGAACTGTTTATATAACATAATTTCGAGATATTCTTCTGTGTTCGTTTCTGTATTCGTTTCCGTGTTCATGTATTCCTTTCTTTAATTCTGATTACTGAATAATATTTAAAATCAAAATAGAACTGTTTATATAACATAATTTCGAGATATTCTTCTGTGTTCGTTTCTGTATTCGTTTCCGTGTTCATGTATTCCGTTCCGTACGTTTGTCTTTCGAATCCTGCATCTTCAAATATAAGTAAAGTATAACCATCTGTAAAATAAATTCTTTAAGGTCTTCCGTGTTCCCGTCTGTATTCGTTTCCGTGCTCATGTATTCCGTTCCGTACGTTTGTCTTTCGAATCCTGCATCTTCAAATATAAGTAAAGTATAACCATCTGTAAAATAAATTCTTTAAGGTCTTCCGTGTTCCCGTCTGTATTCGTTTCCGTGCTCATGTATTCCGTTCCGTACGTTTGTCTTTCGAATCCTGCATCTTCAAATATAAGTAAAGTATAACCATCTGTAAAATAAATTCTTTAAGGTCTTCCGTGTTCCCGTCTGTATTCGTTTCCGTGTTCATGTATTCATTTCTTTAATTCTGATTACTGAATAATATTTAAAATCAAAATAGAACTGTTTATATAACATAATTTCGAGATATTCTTCTGTGTTCGTTTCTGTATTCGTTTCCGTGCTCATGTATTCCGTTCCGTACGTTTGTCTTTCGAATCCTGCATCTTCAAATATAAGTAAAGTATAACCATCTGTAAAATAAATTCTTTAAGGTCTTCCGTGTTCCCGTCTGTATTCGTTTCCGTGCTCATGTATTCCGTTCCGTACGTTTGTCTTTCGAATCCTGCATCTTCAAATATAAGTAAAGTATAACCATCTGTAAAATAAATTCTTTAAGGTCTTCCGTGTTCCCGTCTGTATTCGTTTCCGTGCTCATGTATTCCGTTCCGTACGTTTGTCTTTCGAATCCTGCATCTTCAAATATAAGTAAAGTATAACCATCTGTAAAATAAATTCTTTAAGGTCTTCCGTGTTCCCGTCTGTATTCGTTTCCGTGCTCATGTATTCCTTTCTTTAATTCTGATTACTGAATAATATTTAAAATCAAAATAGAACTGTTTATATAACATAATTTCGAGATATTCTTCTGTGTTCGTTTCTGTATTCGTTTCCGTGTTCATGTATTCCTTTCTTTAATTCTGATTACTGAATAATATTTAAAATCAAAATAGAACTGTTTATATAACATAATTTCGAGATATTCTTCTGTGTTCGTTTCTGTATTCGTTTCCGTGTTCATGTATTCCGTTCCGTACGTTTGTCTTTCGAATCCTGCATCTTCAAATATAAGTAAAGTATAACCATCTGTAAAATAAATTCTTTAAGGTCTTCCGTGTTCCCGTCTGTATTCGTTTCCGTGCTCATGTATTCCGTTCCGTACGTTTGTCTTTCGAATCCTGCATCTTCAAATATAAGTAAAGTATAACCATCTGTAAAATAAATTCTTTAAGGTCTTCCGTGTTCCCGTCTGTATTCGTTTCCGTGCTCATGTATTCCGTTCCGTACGTTTGTCTTTCGAATCCTGCATCTTCAAATATAAGTAAAGTATAACCATCTGTAAAATAAATTCTTTAAGGTCTTCCGTGTTCCCGTCTGTATTCGTTTCCGTGTTCATGTATTCCTTTCTTTAATTCTGATTACTGAATAATATTTAAAATCAAAATAGAACTGTTTATATAACATAATTTCGAGATATTCTTCTGTGTTCGTTTCTGTATTCGTTTCCGTGTTCATGTATTCCGTTCTGTACGTTTGTCTTTCGAATCCTGCATCTTCAAATATAAGTAAAGTATAACCATCTGTAAAATAAATTCTTTAAGGTCTTCCGTGTTCCCGTCTGTATTCGTTTCCGTGCTCATGTATTCCGTTCCGTACGTTTGTCTTTCGAATCCTGCATCTTCAAATATAAGTAAAGTATAACCATCTGTAAAATAAATTCTTTAAGGTCTTCCGTGTTCCCGTCTGTATTCGTTTCCGTGTTCATGTATTCCTTTCTTTAATTCTGATTACTGAATAATATTTAAAATCAAAATAGAACTGTTTATATAACATAATTTCGAGATATTCTTCTGTGTTCGTTTCTGTATTCGTTTCCGTGCTCATGTATTCCGTTCTGTACGTTTGTCTTTCGAATCCTGCATCTTCAAATATAAGTAAAGTATAACCATCTGTAAAATAAATTCTTTAAGGTCTTCCGTGTTCCCGTCTGTATTCGTTTCCATGCTTGCAAAAAATCTTCTTCAAATACATATCTTAAATTAAAAAAAAAAGAAAAGAAAAATATATAAAATATAGTATCAAAACTAGTAAAATAAAAAATATATTACAAAAAATAAATAAAAAGTCTTAAAAAAAAAAAAAAAAAATACAAAAAGATAAGATAAGATAAAAATGAAAAAAAAAAAAAAAGTATACATGTATTGCTTGTTCATGCGAAAGTGTGCTGTATTGCTTGTACGTGCGATTTGCTTGCTTCTTTGGTCGAAGTTCATCTGATAAAAATTTTTTGTTTCTGTTCTTCTGTTGCGTCTGATATTGTTTGCATGTTATGCTTAATGAGTGTTAAAACATTTTTCTGCCTGAGTTACTTTGCCACTCGCCGGCCGATGCTGATTGTACAATCAGCATCGGCCGGCGTGTCTGCTAATGTGTGAGACTTTGTATAGCGAATATGTGTTGCATTGATTGTGCGTGTGATTTGCGTTGTTGGTTGGTCGAGCGGGGAAGTGCCTGCCGATCGACGTTCATCTGATTATTTAAAATCAAAATAGAACTGTTTATATAACATAATTTCGAGATATTCTTCTGTGTTCGTTTCTGTATTCGTTTCCGTGCTCATGTATTCCGTTCTGTACGTTTGTCTTTCGAATCCTGCATCTTCAAATATAAGTAAAGTATAACCATCTGTAAAATAAATTCTTTAAGGTCTTCCGTGTTCCCGTCTGTATTCGTTTCCATGCTTGCAAATAAATTTCTTCAAATAAATATCTTAAATTTAAAAAAAAAAAAAAAGGAAAAAGAAAAACATAAATAATATATTATTAAAACTAATAAAATAAAAGATACGTTCCAAAAAAGAAATAAATAGTCTTAAAAAAGAATACAAAGAGATAAGATAAGATAAAAATGAAAAAAGTATAAATGTTAAATAATTTGAGTGCTAATGTTATGAATTGAATGAGAATAATTTGATTAACAATATTAAGGTAGAATTTTGATAATTAGTATTGATATAAAGTTGATGAATAGGTTGCAAAGCGAAATGTTCTATAGAAAATATGTGTTACGTTAATTGTACATGCGAATGATATGCCTCGTTGGCCAAGCGGGGAAATGTTTGAAAATTAAAATTCAATTGAGTAAAAAAATTCGTTTGTGCTTAAACTAATGCTTTTATTTTTGTTTGTTTGAGATGTATGATGAGCGATTTAGTACTTTTGCTGGTGGAGTGACTTTCCTCTCACCAGATGATGTTGAATAATTCAGCATTTCCTGGTGAGGCAGCTGTAAAACGAAAAGTGGATAAAAAAATAAGTAATAGTAAAGTTATTGCTATCAAAGGTAGATCAGCGATCTTTTTCCCAAATGTAATAATAGTAACAATAAAGATATGAAAAAAGAGCACTTTTTTAAATTGACTACATTTAGAAAAAGTTGGTATGCCAGTGTACGTTTATTTTTTACTAATCCCCGCAATTCTAAAAAAGGAAAATTTGACAGGGTATCCTTTTAATTAGCCTTTTGCATCTTTATTCTCAAAATTTAGAATTTATTTTATACATTATTATTATGAGACAATCACGATAAATACATTTTTTTTAATGTTGATTTTTTGAAATTTGTAAAATGGATCAAAGTTTTGAGTAAAAAATTTTTTACATTTAATTTTATATTTCATAACCAATTCAGTATGTTTTGTGCATTAACAGACACTAAGATAATTCTAATTACCTAATAATTATGCTTTTCATAAAAAAAAAAAAAAAAAAAAAAGAGGGGTCGGCTGGGATTGAACCAACATCACGACTCGTGACTATGTCGCATTCTACCAGTTGAACTACAACCCATTTTCAAAAGCTCAAAAAATATGCAATTTTTAAATAAATATGGATTACCATCCAATATATGATATATTTTTTCAAAGATTAAACCAGAATATGGCAAAAAATCTTATTTAACTAATGAAATATTATTTAAATAATGAATAATATTATTATTTTTAGTTTTTTAAACAAAGATAAACTTAATCTGAATAACCCAAAAAAAAAATAAAAACGTATATTGCTTTAAAAAGTTAAATATTTCAATCAAATGATTAATGACGAAAATTTTACTTTTTATCTCCGATATTTAGTTAAAATTACTGAAACAAGACCTATTTTATATAGTGAAATACCAAAAGCTTTTGAAGAATTTTTTTCAATTCCAGCTCTATCACAAGCATTAAATGTAATGGTTCAAAATCCCCCACCTGTCAACTATTCAAAAGTTGAAAATTACTTAGACACCCATAAATTTAGCAGTTTTGATATGCTTTGTAAAGGGATCAAAGATACATTTGACACTGACATGGATAAACTATATGCTGCTTATTACTATTCAACTCACAACATAGAATATGATTATACAATATATGAAGGTCACAATTTATTTGACCCTACTACTAATAATGTTTTCAAAACAAATAAAGGCATATGTGGAGATTATACAAGATTTTTCATCAAAATCGCTAAAAAGACAGGAGTTGATACAGATAAAATACGCCTTGAATTCTTTATTAATGTTTGCAAGGGAAGTAATTGGAAATCCTATAATCCACCAACCGATAAAAAAACAATAGAAACCAATCTTCATGCTTGCGTCTATCTTGAAATTGACGACTGTAAATACATGTCCGAACCAACATGGGGTGCTGGTAGAACAAAAAAGAAAGTTTTTTCTTATGAGTATCGAAAAACATATTTTTTAGTTCCTTACTATACAGGACTTCTTCAGCACTTTCCTTATGAAAGCCAATATTTTAAACAGACCTATTTATTTACACTCGAAAAATTCTCAACCCTCAACCGAGTATCGCTTGAAAGAGAAGTTTCCCTAGAATCCAACCCCTTCCAGATAATCAAGACGAAAAAGGGCATGCTTGAATTACAATTCAGCTTTGTTCAAATTTCTGAGCTTCTTACCGCGACTTTTCAAGTATTAGATAACGATACTTGGGTAAATGAAGTTCCTTTATTTTCAGCCTTTACATGTCTCGAAAAAGACATCCCTAGTCGCTACTTTACATACTACCCAGATAAAAAACGGACACGATATAAATTCAATGCTTATTTGGCCAAAAAAGGAACATGGAAAATTATCGTTTTTTCTGACAGATTTCTCTTTGATGCTTACGTCGTTTTGGATGACTTTAACGGTTCACTTCCGGCCATTCCAACATCCAACGATAAAGATGAAAACGGTTTCTTCCCAATCAAGCCGGTTAAAGGCTTGACGACCGTTAAAGAGGGCCACACACAAATCCGTTTCGCCATCAATAATAAACGGTCGCCAAAATTAAAGATTGATCTCTATGAAGTTAAACCTGGAACTTTTGAAAGGGCTTCAATGATTAAGCAGAAAATTGAAAGCACTTTTGATACAGAACTTTTTGATGGCACGTCACTTTTTGTTGAAAAATGGATTTTCATTGAATTTCCATCTAACGGTCGCTGGGAGGTATGCATCTATTCAATAGAGATGGATGATCAAAAGCCCGAATATGACAAATACACCATTTGCATGTCTTATTATTTCGATGTAACAAATGCTGGCTCTCAAAAAGTTTCACCATTATATGGCCTCTCAAAAAGTCGAAAATTTACATCTTTTAAAGATGAAAAAATATCGATTTCTCCGTCTTCTTCATCGGTTGTCTTGAACAATTTCGACTTTAATTTCCACGTCTTCAGTGAGGAGGAAGTTGTTGATTACATCGTCGATGTTGGGGACTCAAAGAATTGGATGAAAAAACAATTGCAACCTCAAATCGTTTCAGTCAAAGATACAGAGGAAGGAAAAATAAAAGACCGCGAATATTCGATAAAGTTCCCCAGATACGGACATTACAAGCTGAAATTGAAAGGAAAAGATTTATCTTTTTCACAGCAGTACTTCATCGTTGATTCTGAGCTTCAGGAAGAAAGTACAGAAGAGACAGATTTAATGAGGAATCTTAAGGAACAAATTGAGAGCGAATTCGACTATATGGCTGACATTCCGAGTTCAATTAAAGATGAAGTTGACAAAATGATAGTTCAAGCGCCAAGAGCAAGAGAGGTAAATGGAAAACAATCTGCATGTTGCCTTTTGATATAATATAAAAATAGTTTCTTTAATAATTTGTTTCATTATATAAACATAATAGTATATAATATACTTTTTGTTTTCTTTGATAAATTTATCAAAAAGAACTAACTTAAATGTTTTATTATTAATGCTTCATTATAATTTGTTGTTGAAAAAAAAATATTTGATAAAAATAATTCAATAAATTGTCTTTTTTAAAAGCAAAATTATTTTTTATTATCATAATATAATACATTGTAATTCACATTTTATTATTTTTATGAAATTAATCTCAAGATAATAATATTTATTCATAATGAAAAAACTTTTATTAGAAAAAATTGAATAGATCATTGATTTTTTCTGAAAATAAATATATTTTGGCCTTTATGATCGGTTTTTTTATTACGTTTCATAAATAAAAAAATAACGATGCTCTTTTTCACTTTTTCAATACCACTTATTACTCGCAAAAATCACCCATAATGGAATCTGAATTGACTGCTAATCTCCAAGATTACAAAATTGTTGGAACACTTGGATGTGGATCATTTGGACAAGTTTTTTTAGTAGAAAATATCAAAACGCATAAAAAATATGCAGCTAAGATCAGCCATAAAGAGTTTACCAACGAAGTTGATCAAGTTTATTTTACTACAATAATGGGAACCTACGCTAAATTGCATAACACAGCATTTATAAAACTTATCGGAATCAATACTGTTGATTTCTTTGGCCAAAATCATTTAACCATCATCAATGATTATCTCCCTAAGGGATCATTGGCTCATGTTTTCTTGACTGATCGCAATTGGTTTACAATTACCAAAAGATATTTAAACTTACTCGGAATTGCTCTCTCAATGCAATATTTACACTCCCAAGATATAGCTCATGGCAACCTCAATCCAAATAACATTATCCTTGACGAACAAAATTACCCACATATATCCGATTTTGGTCTTTCCAGGTTTTCAAAGAAAAACATCATCGATCTTGAAGCTCCAGTTTACACTGCCCCTGAAATTTTGGAAGAAAAAGATTTCGATAACAAAGCTGATGTATATTCATATGGATTAGTTGCCTACAAGTTAATTACCGGTCTTGATCCATTTGTTGAAGGACCACCATACATGCAAATTGCCAATATTCTCAAAGGAAAGCGCCCCGACGTCTCCATGATCAAAGACAAGAACTGGAAGAACTTCCTCCAAAAGTGCTGGTCAAAGAATCCAAAAGAACGACCAACTTTTGACCAACTCATTCAAAATTTGACTGATCCCCAATTTTACTCCTTAATTCGTATCAACTTCAAAGTTGTCGCCCACTACCTCAAGCACTACTACCCACAAGGTGAAGCCAGCCAACAACCGCCGAACGATACACCTCAGAAAGATATCCCAATCTTTAACGTCTTTTTGCTTGGAAATCCAAACACCGGCAAATCATCCGCTCTTAACATCCTTTGTGATGAAAAAGCTGACCGACCACAACCGCCAGCAACCGCCAAAATTACTAATTCACAAAAAACCATTAAAACTGAGTATGGTGATGTGACCCTCTCAATTTACGATACACCAGGCGTTCAGTCAATCTTCCAGTTGTTGAATAAGCACTTGAACATCGCTAACGCAGTTATCGTCTTCACCGATATCAGCCTCATCGATGAATACAAAAAGGAGCAGAGCTGGATCGACCTTGCCAAGAAACACGGAGACAATCCAAACATCTACCTCGACGCTTCAAAGGCCGACCTCCAGTGGAAGAACAAGAAGGAGGACTTGAGAGCCTTCGCCGATACAAACCAGTGCTGCGGCGTTTTCACAACTTCCTATGACGATAGAGAGTCAATCAATTCAATGTTCAATAAAGTCGCTACTGATCTGATCGAAATGTATGCTCAAGGAAATGGAAAGTCATTCGACGTAAACTCAGTATAAAAAGCTTTTTACGAGTTAACTAAATAATAATTAATTGATTTTTTTTTTTTTTTTTTTTTTAAATTGAGATTTTTTAATGTTCGGAATTGGTAGTAAATTTAAAAATTAAATGGAAGATAACGCTGTTTAAGGAAATCTCAATTTTCTTATTGAAAATAATTATGTTCATTTTATTACAAACCTTTTAAATTCAATTAAATTTTAATTATATAAATAAAAATATAAATTATTTCTTGAACAACTGAGAATATTTTAAGATATGGTAAAAATAATATTTCATAAAATTCTGAGTATGACATTCTAAAATTTTTTATTGCTGATTTTAAAAAGAGAAAAATATTTATTAATAAAAAATTAAGAAATATAATTGATTTATATTTCAGAATATAAAAATATAATATTTAAAACACAAAACATAATATTACCCAGTATATATATATTTTTAAATTTAAATGGCATTTTTTTTTTTTCCAAAAAAAAAACAATTGACAAAATTTTAAATGATACTAACTAAAATTTCTGATTTTAAAGTTGATCTCAATGATTTTAAAAAAATCAGAGAAATACAGAGAGGCAGATACGGCAATGTTTTTGAAATTTTAAATAAAAAATCTGATAATCATTTAGCAGCAAAAGAAATTTTTTCAGATAACTCAGAACAAATGAAAGAAATGATTGATAGAGAAGTTAGAATTATGGCTCGAGCAGCACATCCATTATTGGATTTCACGGATTTTCACTAAGAGATTTTTCTGGATATGAAAACGTCACAATTATAATGGATTTTGCAGAAAATGGCTCCCTTGAAAACATTTTAAATCAGGTTTACAATGGAATTATACCAGAAAATTACAATAACCCGACCAAACAGATAATATTAATTGGCATTGCATATGGAATGAAGCACCTTCACAAACACCGTATAATTCATCGCGATCTAAAGCCAGGAAATGTTCTAATAGATAAAGATTTTCACCCTCATATCTCAGATTTTGGTCTCTCAAAATACACACATACTGGACATTCAAACGAGCAATCAAAATACTTGGGAACTACGTCTTACATGGCACCAGAAATCATTCAAGGCCATCCTTATGACGGGAAAGTTGATGTCTACGCATTTGGAATTTTGATGTATCAAGTTTTAACCGATAAAAAACCGTATCCACTTTTTGATACAGAACATAAACAACTGTATTTACTTCCCTCTCAAGTTGCTGAAAAGAATCTGCGGCCAAGCTTTGAAGGATGCGAAGTTAAACAATCGCATAAAGAACTTATTGAAAAGTGCTGGTCGAGCAGTCCTAAAGAAAGACCAACTTTTGAAGAAATCTTCAACAAGCTCGCATACAACATAGAAGAGTCGATTTATGGATGCTATAATGATGACGATGATGGTGACGATGGATACAAATATTATCTCAATAATGTTGATGTTGATTTAATCCTTTCTTATGCTGACTTTTTGGTTGAAAGAGGAGAAGAAAATTCTCTTTCTCAAAATCCATTGATTAATAAAATGAAAGAAACAATCGACAAGCAAAATCAGCAAATATTGAAACTAAATAAAGAAGTTCAAAATATTCAAAGCGCATTGAAAGACCAAACTTCAAAAAATACTGAATTAGAAAAGATAATTCAATTTCAGTTTCGCCAAATCCAAGAATTGAAGCAAATAAAAAAGCAAACAGTATCAAAAAAAGATCTTAGTACCAATAAAAAGAAAATAAAAAATTCAATATACATAAAAAGAATAACCAATTCTATATTTTTGGATGCATTTAATGAACTAAAATTTAAACGTTTAGAATCACCTTCAGAAGCTGAATTATTTTTTTATGATGGATTATATAGAATTAATAAATATCTTCATATTGATCCATCGTTATATGTGAGCAAGATTCCTGGTTTTTATGAAATATGCCGTAAGCTATTTGCATTTGAAAGATTTAATTCGTATTTAACTAATTTCAAATTTTTCCCAACGACTTTTTTACATCCAACGCAGAATTTAAAAATGCCTGACTTCATTAGCAAAATGACAGATCACACAACATTGATTTTCAAACCCAATTCAACTTATGGAGGAAAAGGAATCATTCTTTTTCAAGGTAAAGAAAAGTTAAAAAATGCTTTAGACAAAAACACACTTCCAGATGGGATTTTCCAAGAATACGTTCAGCCAAAACTCATTAATAACCATAAATTCAGTGTGAGATTGTACTTGATGATTACGTGCTTGGATCCTCTGTCATTATTTCTATACAAAGAAGCAGCATGCTATTTTTGCGCCGAAGAATACAAAATGCCTAATCAAGATAATCTAACAGACTTATGTTCCCATCTTTCGTGTT
>JAPFFF010000386.1:0-23961 GCA_039105265.1 Tritrichomonas musculus | reverse complement strand
TAAATAAAACACAAATCTCAAACACTTTTGTAAGATAATTATAAACGATTTCGAAATTAAGTAAAATCAATAAAGATTAAATCGCAATATCAATTATTCTTATTCAAACGTTTCTCACAAGTGAACAGAGTTAAATAAAACACAAATCTCAAACACTTTTGTAAGATAATTATAAACGATTTCGAAATTAAGTAAAATCAGTAAAAATTAAAGCTTAATCTCAGTTATTCTTATTCAAACGTTTCTCACAAATGAACAGAGTTAAATAAAACACAAATCTCAAACACTTTTGTAAGATAATTAAAAACGATTTCGAAATTAAGTAAAATCAGTAAAAATTAAAGCTTAATCTCAGTTATTCTTATTCTAACATTTCTCACAAATGAACAGAGTTAAATAAAACACAAATCTCAAACACTTTTGTAAGATAATTAAAAACGATTTCGAAATTAAGTAAAATCAATAAAGATTAAATCGCAATATCAATTATTCTTATTCAAACGTTTCTCACAAGTGAACAGAGTTAAATAAAACACAAATCTCAAACACTTTTGTAAGATAATTATAAACGATTTCGAAATTAAGTAAAATCAGTAAAAATTAAAGCTTAATCTCAGTTATTCTTATTCAAACGTTTCTCACAAATGAACAGAGTTAAATAAAACACAAATCTCAAACACTTTTGTAAGATAATTATAAACGATTTCGAAATTAAGTAAAATCAGTAAAAATTAAAGCTTAATCTCAGTTATTCTTATTCTAACATTTCTCACAATTGAACAGAGTTAAATAAAACACAAATCTCAAACACTTTTGTAAGATAATTAAAAACGATTTCGAAATTAAGTAAAATCAGTAAAAATTAAAGCTTAATCTCAGTTATTCTTATTCTAACATTTCTCACAAATGAACAGAGTTAAATAAAACACAAATCTCAAACACTTTTGTAAGATAATTAAAAACGATTTCGAAATTAAGTAAAATCAATAAAGATTAAATCGCAATATCAATTATTCTTATTCAAACGTTTCTCACAAATGAACAGAGTTAAATTAAAACACAAATCTCAAACACTTTTGTAAGATAATTAAAAACGATTTCGAAATTAAGTAAAATCAGTAAAAATTAAAGCTTAATCTCAGTTATTCTTATTCAAACGTTTCTCACAAATGAACAGAGTTAAATAAAACACAAATCTCAAACACTTTTGTAAGATAATTATAAACGATTTCGAAATTAAGTAAAATCAGTAAAAATTAAAGCTTAATCTCAGTTATTCTTATTCTAACATTTCTCACAAATGAACAGAGTTAAATAAAACACAAATCTCAAACACTTTTGTAAGATAATTAAAAACGATTTCGAAATTAAGTAAAATCAGTAAAAATTAAAGCTTAATCTCAGTTATTCTTATTCTAACATTTCTCACAAATGAACAGAGTTAAATAAAACACAAATCTCAAACACTTTTGTAAGATAATTAAAAAACGATTTCGAAATTAAGTAAAATCAATAAAGATTAAATCGCAATATCAATTATTCTTATTCAAACGTTTCTCACAAGTGAACAGAGTTAAATAAAACACAAATCTCAAACACTTTTGTAAGATAATTATAAACGATTTCGAAATTAAGTAAAATCAGTAAAAATTAAAGCTTAATCTCAGTTATTCTTATTCAAACGTTTCTCACAAATGAACAGAGTTAAATAAAACACAAATCTCAAACACTTTTGTAAGATAATTATAAACGATTTCGAAATTAAGTAAAATCAGTAAAAATTAAAGCTTAATCTCAGTTATTCTTATTCTAACATTTCTCACAAATGAACAGAGTTAAATAAAACACAAATCTCAAACACTTTTGTAAGATAATTAAAAACGATTTCGAAATTAAGTAAAATCAGTAAAAATTAAAGCTTAATCTCAGTTATTCTTATTCTAACATTTCTCACAAATGAACAGAGTTAAATAAAACACAAATCTCAAACACTTTTGTAAGATAATTAAAAACGATTTCGAAATTAAGTAAAATCAATAAAGATTAAATCGCAATATCAATTATTCTTATTCAAACGTTTCTCACAAGTGAACAGAGTTAAATAAAACACAAATCTCAAACACTTTTGTAAGATAATTATAAACGATTTCGAAATTAAGTAAAATCAGTAAAAATTAAAGCTTAATCTCAATTATTCCTATTCAAACGTTTCTCACAAGTGAACAGAGTTAAATAAAACACAAATCTCAAACACTTTTGTAAGATAATTATAAACGATTTCGAAATTAAGTAAAATCAGTAAAAATTAAAGCTTAATCTCAGTTATTCTTATTCTAACATTTCTCACAAATGAACAGAGTTAAATAAAACACAAATCTCAAACACTTTTGTAAGATAATTAAAAACGATTTCGAAATTAAGTAAAATCAGTAAAAATTAAAGCTTAATCTCAGTTATTCTTATTCTAACATTTCTCACAAATGAACAGAGTTAAATAAAACACAAATCTCAAACACTTTTGTAAGATAATTAAAAACGATTTCGAAATTAAGTAAAATCAATAAAGATTAAATCGCAATATCAATTATTCTTATTCAAACGTTTCTCACAAATGAACAGAGTTAAATAAAACACAAATCTCAAACACTTTTGTAAGATAATTAAAAACGATTTCGAAATTAAGTAAAATCAGTAAAAATTAAAGCTTAATCTCAGTTATTCTTATTCAAACGTTTCTCACAAATGAACAGAGTTAAATAAAACACAAATCTCAAACACTTTTGTAAGATAATTATAAACGATTTCGAAATTAAGTAAAATCAGTAAAAATTAAAGCTTAATCTCAGTTATTCTTATTCTAACATTTCTCACAAATGAACAGAGTTAAATAAAACACAAATCTCAAACACTTTTGTAAGATAATTAAAAACGATTTCGAAATTAAGTAAAATCAGTAAAAATTAAAGCTTAATCTCAGTTATTCTTATTCTAACATTTCTCACAAATGAACAGAGTTAAATAAAACACAAATCTCAAACACTTTTGTAAGATAATTAAAAACGATTTCGAAATTAAGTAAAATCAATAAAGATTAAATCGCAATATCAATTATTCTTATTCAAACGTTTCTCACAAATGAACAGAGTTAAATAAAACACAAATCTCAAACACTTTTGTAAGATAATTAAAAACGATTTCGAAATTAAGTAAAATCAGTAAAAATTAAATCGCAATATCAATTATTCTTATTCAAACGTTTCTCACAAATGAACAGAGTTAAATAAAACACAAATCTCAAACACTTTTGTAAGATAATTAAAAACGATTTCGAAATTAAGTAAAATCAGTAAAAATTAAATCGCAATATCAATTATTCCTATTCAAACGTTTCTCACAAGTGAACAGAGTTAAATAAAACACAAATCTCAAACACTTTTGTAAGATAATTATAAACGATTTCGAAATTAAGTAAAATCAGTAAAAATTAAAGCTTAATCTCAGTTATTCTTATTCTAACATTTCTCACAAATGAACAGAGTTAAATAAAACACAAATCTCAAACACTTTTGTAAGATAATTAAAAACGATTTCGAAATTAAGTAAAATCAGTAAAAATTAAAGCTTAATCTCAGTTATTCTTATTCTAACATTTCTCACAAATGAACAGAGTTAAATAAAACACAAATCTCAAACACTTTTGTAAGATAATTAAAAACGATTTCGAAATTAAGTAAAATCAATAAAGATTAAATCGCAATATCAATTATTCTTATTCAAACGTTTCTCACAAATGAACAGAGTTAAATAAAACACAAATCTCAAACACTTTTGTAAGATAATTATAAACGATTTCGAAATTAAGTAAAATCAGTAAAAATTAAAGCTTAATCTCAGTTATTCTTATTCAAACGTTTCTCACAAATGAACAGAGTTAAATAAAACACAAATCTCAAACACTTTTGTAAGATAATTATAAACGATTTCGAAATTAAGTAAAATCAGTAAAAATTAAAGCTTAATCTCAGTTATTCTTATTCTAACATTTCTCACAAATGAACAGAGTTAAATAAAACACAAATCTCAAACACTTTTGTAAGATAATTAAAAACGATTTCGAAATTAAGTAAAATCAGTAAAAATTAAAGCTTAATCTCAGTTATTCTTATTCTAACATTTCTCACAAATGAACAGAGTTAAATAAAACACAAATCTCAAACACTTTTGTAAGATAATTAAAAACGATTTCGAAATTAAGTAAAATCAATAAAGATTAAATCGCAATATCAATTATTCTTATTCAAACGTTTCTCACAAGTGAACAGAGTTAAATAAAACACAAATCTCAAACACTTTTGTAAGATAATTATAAACGATTTCGAAATTAAGTAAAATCAGTAAAAATTAAAGCTTAATCTCAGTTATTCTTATTCAAACGTTTCTCACAAATGAACAGAGTTAAATAAAACACAAATCTCAAACACTTTTGTAAGATAATTATAAACGATTTCGAAATTAAGTAAAATCAGTAAAAATTAAAGCTTAATCTCAGTTATTCTTATTCTAACATTTCTCACAAATGAACAGAGTTAAATAAAACACAAATCTCAAACACTTTTGTAAGATAATTAAAAACGATTTCGAAATTAAGTAAAATCAGTAAAAATTAAAGCTTAATCTCAGTTATTCTTATTCTAACATTTCTCACAAATGAACAGAGTTAAATAAAACACAAATCTCAAACACTTTTGTAAGATAATTAAAAACGATTTCGAAATTAAGTAAAATCAATAAAGATTAAATCGCAATATCAATTATTCTTATTCAAACGTTTCTCACAAATGAACAGAGTTAAATAAAACACAAATCTCAAACACTTTTGTAAGATAATTAAAAACGATTTCGAAATTAAGTAAAATCAGTAAAAATTAAAGCTTAATCTCAGTTATTCTTATTCAAACGTTTCTCACAAATGAACAGAGTTAAATAAAACACAAATCTCAAACACTTTTGTAAGATAATTATAAACGATTTCGAAATTAAGTAAAATCAGTAAAAATTAAAGCTTAATCTCAGTTATTCTTATTCTAACATTTCTCACAAATGAACAGAGTTAAATAAAACACAAATCTCAAACACTTTTGTAAGATAATTAAAAACGATTTCGAAATTAAGTAAAATCAGTAAAAATTAAAGCTTAATCTCAGTTATTCTTATTCTAACATTTCTCACAAATGAACAGAGTTAAATAAAACACAAATCTCAAACACTTTTGTAAGATAATTAAAAACGATTTCGAAATTAAGTAAAATCAATAAAGATTAAATCGCAATATCAATTATTCTTATTCAAACGTTTCTCACAAGTGAACAGAGTTAAATAAAACACAAATCTCAAACACTTTTGTAAGATAATTAAAAACGATTTCGAAATTAAGTAAAATCAGTAAAAATTAAAGCTTAATCTCAGTTATTCTTATTCAAACGTTTCTCACAAATGAACAGAGTTAAATAAAACACAAATCTCAAACACTTTTGTAAGATAATTATAAACGATTTCGAAATTAAGTAAAATCAGTAAAAATTAAAGCTTAATCTCAGTTATTCTTATTCTAACATTTCTCACAAATGAACAGAGTTAAATAAAACACAAATCTCAAACACTTTTGTAAGATAATTAAAAACGATTTCGAAATTAAGTAAAATCAATAAAGATTAAATCGCAATATCAATTATTCTTATTCAAACGTTTCTCACAAGTGAACAGAGTTAAATAAAACACAAATCTCAAACACTTTTGTAAGATAATTAAAAACGATTTCGAAATTAAGTAAAATCAGTAAAAATTAAATCGCAATATCAATTATTCTTATTCAAACGTTTCTCACAAGTGAACAGAGTTAAATAAAACACAAATCTCAAACACTTTTGTAAGATAATTAAAAACGATTTCGAAATTAAGTAAAATCAGTAAAAATTAAATCGCAATATCAATTATTCTTATTCAAACGTTTCTCACAAGTGAACAGAGTTAAATAAAACACAAATCTCAAACACTTTTGTAAGATAATTATAAACGATTTCGAAATTAAGTAAAATCAGTAAAAATTAAAGCTTAATCTCAGTTATTCTTATTCAAACGTTTCTCACAAATGAACAGAGTTAAATAAAACACAAATCTCAAACACTTTTGTAAGATAATTATAAACGATTTCGAAATTAAGTAAAATCAGTAAAAATTAAAGCTTAATCTCAATTATTCTTATTCAAACGTTTCTCACAAGTGAACAGAGTTAAATAAAACACAAATCTCAAACACTTTTGTAAGATAATTATAAACGATTTCGAAATTAAGTAAAATCAGTAAAAATTAAAGCTTAATCTCAATTATTCTTATTCAAACGTTTCTCACAAGTGAACAGAGTTAAATAAAACACAAATCTCAAACACTTTTGTAAGATAATTAAAAACGATTTCGAAATTAAGTAAAATCAATAAAAATTAAATCGCAATATCAATTATTCTTATTCAAACGTTTCTCACAAGTGAACAGAGTTAAATAAAACACAAATCTCAAACACTTTTGTAAGATAATTATAAACGATTTCGAAATTAAGTAAAATCAGTAAAAATTAAAGCTTAATCTCAGTTATTCCTATTCAAACGTTTCTCACAAGTGAACAGAGTTAAATAAAACACAAATCTCAAACACTTTTGTAAGATAATTATAAACGATTTCGAAATTAAGTAAAATCAGTAAAAATTAAAGCTTAATCTCAATTATTCTTATTCAAACGTTTCTCACAAGTGAACAGAGTTAAATAAAACACAAATCTCAAACACTTTTGTAAGATAATTATAAACGATTTCGAAATTAAGTAAAATCAGTAAAAATTAAATCGCAATATCAATTATTCTTATTCAAACGTTTCTCACAAGTGAACAGAGTTAAATAAAACACAAATCTCAAACACTTTTGTAAGATAATTATAAACGATTTCGAAATTAAGTAAAATCAGTAAAAATTAAAGCTTAATCTCAATTATTCCTATTCAAACGTTTCTCACAAGTGAACAGAGTTAAATAAAACACAAATCTCAAACACTTTTGTAAGATAATTAAAAACGATTTCGAAATTAAGTAAAATCAATAAAAATTAAAGCTTAATCTCAGTTATTCTTATTCAAACGTTTCTCACAAATGAACAGAGTTAAATAAAACACAAATCTCAAACACTTTTGTAAGATAATTAAAAACGATTTCGAAATTAAGTAAAATCAGTAAAAATTAAAGCTTAATCTCAATTATTCCTATTCAAACGTTTCTCACAAGTGAACAGAGTTAAATAAAACATAAATCTCAAACACTTTTGTAAGATAATTAAAAACGATTTCGAAATTAAGTAAAATCAATAAAGATTAAATCGCAATATCAATTATTCTTATTCAAACGTTTCTCACAAGTGAACAGAGTTAAATAAAATACACATCTCAAACACTTTTGTAAGATAATTATAAACGATTTCGAAATTAAGTAAAATCAGTAAAAATTAAAGCTTAATCTCAATTATTCCTATTCAAACGTTTCTCACAAGTGAACAGAGTTAAATAAAACACAAATCTCAAACACTTTTGTAAGATAATTAAAAACGATTTCGAAATTAAGTAAAATCAGTAAAAATTAAATCGCAATATCAATTATTCCTATTCAAACGTTTCTCACAAGTGAACAGAGTTAAATAAAACACAAATCTCAAACACTTTTGTAAGATAATTATAAACGATTTCGAAATTAAGTAAAATCAGTAAAAATTAAATCGCAATATCAATTATTCTTATTCAAACGTTTCTCACAAGTGAACAGAGTTAAATAAAACACAAATCTCAAACACTTTTGTAAGATAATTATAAACGATTTCGAAATTAAGTAAAATCAGTAAAAATTAAAGCTTAATCTCAATTATTCCTATTCAAACGTTTCTCACAAGTGAACAGAGTTAAATAAAACACAAATCTCAAACACTTTTGTAAGATAATTATAAACGATTTCGAAATTAAGTAAAATCAGTAAAAATTAAAGCTTAATCTCAATTATTCCTATTCAAACGTTTCTCACAAGTGAACAGAGTTAAATAAAACACAAATCTCAAACACTTTTGTAAGATAATTAAAAACGATTTCGAAATTAAGTAAAATCAATAAAAATTAAAGCTTAATCTCAGTTATTCTTATTCAAACGTTTCTCACAAATGAACAGAGTTAAATAAAACACAAATCTCAAACACTTTTGTAAGATAATTAAAAACGATTTCGAAATTAAGTAAAATCAGTAAAAATTAAAGCTTAATCTCAATTATTCCTATTCAAACGTTTCTCACAAGTGAACAGAGTTAAATAAAACATAAATCTCAAACACTTTTGTAAGATAATTAAAAACGATTTCGAAATTAAGTAAAATCAATAAAGATTAAATCGCAATATCAATTATTCTTATTCAAACGTTTCTCACAAGTGAACAGAGTTAAATAAAATACACATCTCAAACACTTTTGTAAGATAATTATAAACGATTTCGAAATTAAGTAAAATCAGTAAAAATTAAAGCTTAATCTCAATTATTCCTATTCAAACGTTTCTCACAAGTGAACAGAGTTAAATAAAACACAAATCTCAAACACTTTTGTAAGATAATTAAAAACGATTTCGAAATTAAGTAAAATCAGTAAAAATTAAATCGCAATATCAATTATTCCTATTCAAACGTTTCTCACAAGTGAACAGAGTTAAATAAAACACAAATCTCAAACACTTTTGTAAGATAATTATAAACGATTTCGAAATTAAGTAAAATCAGTAAAAATTAAAGCTTAATCTCAGTTATTCTTATTCAAACGTTTCTCACAAATGAACAGAGTTAAATAAAACACAAATCTCAAACACTTTTGTAAGATAATTATAAACGATTTCGAAATTAAGTAAAATCAGTAAAAATTAAAGCTTAATCTCAGTTATTCTTATTCTAACATTTCTCACAAATGAACAGAGTTAAATAAAACACAAATCTCAAACACTTTTGTAAGATAATTAAAAACGATTTCGAAATTAAGTAAAATCAATAAAGATTAAATCGCAATATCAATTATTCTTATTCAAACGTTTCTCACAAGTGAACAGAGTTAAATAAAACACAAATCTCAAACACTTTTGTAAGATAATTATAAACGATTTCGAAATTAAGTAAAATCAGTAAAAATTAAAGCTTAATCTCAGTTATTCTTATTCAAACGTTTCTCACAAATGAACAGAGTTAAATAAAACACAAATCTCAAACACTTTTGTAAGATAATTATAAACGATTTCGAAATTAAGTAAAATCAGTAAAAATTAAAGCTTAATCTCAGTTATTCTTATTCTAACATTTCTCACAAATGAACAGAGTTAAATAAAACACAAATCTCAAACACTTTTGTAAGATAATTAAAAACGATTTCGAAATTAAGTAAAATCAGTAAAAATTAAAGCTTAATCTCAGTTATTCTTATTCTAACATTTCTCACAAATGAACAGAGTTAAATAAAACACAAATCTCAAACACTTTTGTAAGATAATTATAAACGATTTCGAAATTAAGTAAAATCAATAAAGATTAAATCGCAATATCAATTATTCTTATTCAAACGTTTCTCACAAGTGAACAGAGTTAAATAAAACACAAATCTCAAACACTTTTGTAAGATAATTATAAACGATTTCGAAATTAAGTAAAATCAGTAAAAATTAAAGCTTAATCTCAGTTATTCTTATTCAAACGTTTCTCACAAATGAACAGAGTTAAATAAAACACAAATCTCAAACACTTTTGTAAGATAATTAAAAACGATTTCGAAATTAAGTAAAATCAGTAAAAATTAAAGCTTAATCTCAGTTATTCTTATTCTAACATTTCTCACAAATGAACAGAGTTAAATAAAACACAAATCTCAAACACTTTTGTAAGATAATTAAAAACGATTTCGAAATTAAGTAAAATCAATAAAGATTAAATCGCAATATCAATTATTCTTATTCAAACGTTTCTCACAAGTGAACAGAGTTAAATAAAACACAAATCTCAAACACTTTTGTAAGATAATTATAAACGATTTCGAAATTAAGTAAAATCAGTAAAAATTAAAGCTTAATCTCAGTTATTCTTATTCAAACGTTTCTCACAAATGAACAGAGTTAAATAAAACACAAATCTCAAACACTTTTGTAAGATAATTATAAACGATTTCGAAATTAAGTAAAATCAGTAAAAATTAAAGCTTAATCTCAGTTATTCTTATTCTAACATTTCTCACAAATGAACAGAGTTAAATAAAACACAAATCTCAAACACTTTTGTAAGATAATTAAAAACGATTTCGAAATTAAGTAAAATCAGTAAAAATTAAAGCTTAATCTCAGTTATTCTTATTCTAACATTTCTCACAAATGAACAGAGTTAAATAAAACACAAATCTCAAACACTTTTGTAAGATAATTAAAAACGATTTCGAAATTAAGTAAAATCAATAAAGATTAAATCGCAATATCAATTATTCTTATTCAAACGTTTCTCACAAATGAACAGAGTTAAATAAAACACAAATCTCAAACACTTTTGTAAGATAATTAAAAACGATTTCGAAATTAAGTAAAATCAGTAAAAATTAAAGCTTAATCTCAGTTATTCTTATTCAAACGTTTCTCACAAATGAACAGAGTTAAATAAAACACAAATCTCAAACACTTTTGTAAGATAATTATAAACGATTTCGAAATTAAGTAAAATCAGTAAAAATTAAAGCTTAATCTCAGTTATTCTTATTCTAACATTTCTCACAAATGAACAGAGTTAAATAAAACACAAATCTCAAACACTTTTGTAAGATAATTAAAAACGATTTCGAAATTAAGTAAAATCAGTAAAAATTAAAGCTTAATCTCAGTTATTCTTATTCTAACATTTCTCACAAATGAACAGAGTTAAATAAAACACAAATCTCAAACACTTTTGTAAGATAATTAAAAACGATTTCGAAATTAAGTAAAATCAATAAAGATTAAATCGCAATATCAATTATTCTTATTCAAACGTTTCTCACAAGTGAACAGAGTTAAATAAAACACAAATCTCAAACACTTTTGTAAGATAATTATAAACGATTTCGAAATTAAGTAAAATCAGTAAAAATTAAAGCTTAATCTCAGTTATTCTTATTCAAACGTTTCTCACAAATGAACAGAGTTAAATAAAACACAAATCTCAAACACTTTTGTAAGATAATTATAAACGATTTCGAAATTAAGTAAAATCAGTAAAAATTAAAGCTTAATCTCAGTTATTCTTATTCTAACATTTCTCACAAATGAACAGAGTTAAATAAAACACAAATCTCAAACACTTTTGTAAGATAATTAAAAACGATTTCGAAATTAAGTAAAATCAGTAAAAATTAAAGCTTAATCTCAGTTATTCTTATTCTAACATTTCTCACAAATGAACAGAGTTAAATAAAACACAAATCTCAAACACTTTTGTAAGATAATTAAAAACGATTTCGAAATTAAGTAAAATCAATAAAGATTAAATCGCAATATCAATTATTCTTATTCAAACGTTTCTCACAAGTGAACAGAGTTAAATAAAACACAAATCTCAAACACTTTTGTAAGATAATTATAAACGATTTCGAAATTAAGTAAAATCAGTAAAAATTAAAGCTTAATCTCAATTATTCCTATTCAAACGTTTCTCACAAGTGAACAGAGTTAAATAAAACACAAATCTCAAACACTTTTGTAAGATAATTATAAACGATTTCGAAATTAAGTAAAATCAGTAAAAATTAAAGCTTAATCTCAGTTATTCTTATTCTAACATTTCTCACAAATGAACAGAGTTAAATAAAACACAAATCTCAAACACTTTTGTAAGATAATTAAAAACGATTTCGAAATTAAGTAAAATCAGTAAAAATTAAAGCTTAATCTCAGTTATTCTTATTCTAACATTTCTCACAAATGAACAGAGTTAAATAAAACACAAATCTCAAACACTTTTGTAAGATAATTAAAAACGATTTCGAAATTAAGTAAAATCAATAAAGATTAAATCGCAATATCAATTATTCTTATTCAAACGTTTCTCACAAATGAACAGAGTTAAATAAAACACAAATCTCAAACACTTTTGTAAGATAATTAAAAACGATTTCGAAATTAAGTAAAATCAGTAAAAATTAAAGCTTAATCTCAGTTATTCTTATTCAAACGTTTCTCACAAATGAACAGAGTTAAATAAAACACAAATCTCAAACACTTTTGTAAGATAATTATAAACGATTTCGAAATTAAGTAAAATCAGTAAAAATTAAAGCTTAATCTCAGTTATTCTTATTCTAACATTTCTCACAAATGAACAGAGTTAAATAAAACACAAATCTCAAACACTTTTGTAAGATAATTAAAAACGATTTCGAAATTAAGTAAAATCAGTAAAAATTAAAGCTTAATCTCAGTTATTCTTATTCTAACATTTCTCACAAATGAACAGAGTTAAATAAAACACAAATCTCAAACACTTTTGTAAGATAATTAAAAACGATTTCGAAATTAAGTAAAATCAATAAAGATTAAATCGCAATATCAATTATTCTTATTCAAACGTTTCTCACAAGTGAACAGAGTTAAATAAAACACAAATCTCAAACACTTTTGTAAGATAATTAAAAACGATTTCGAAATTAAGTAAAATCAGTAAAAATTAAATCGCAATATCAATTATTCCTATTCAAACGTTTCTCACAAGTGAACAGAGTTAAATAAAACACAAATCTCAAACACTTTTGTAAGATAATTAAAAACGATTTCGAAATTAAGTAAAATCAGTAAAAATTAAATCGCAATATCAATTATTCCTATTCAAACGTTTCTCACAAGTGAACAGAGTTAAATAAAACACAAATCTCAAACACTTTTGTAAGATAATTATAAACGATTTCGAAATTAAGTAAAATCAGTAAAAATTAAAGCTTAATCTCAGTTATTCTTATTCTAACATTTCTCACAAATGAACAGAGTTAAATAAAACACAAATCTCAAACACTTTTGTAAGATAATTAAAAACGATTTCGAAATTAAGTAAAATCAGTAAAAATTAAAGCTTAATCTCAGTTATTCTTATTCTAACATTTCTCACAAATGAACAGAGTTAAATAAAACACAAATCTCAAACACTTTTGTAAGATAATTAAAAACGATTTCGAAATTAAGTAAAATCAATAAAGATTAAATCGCAATATCAATTATTCTTATTCAAACGTTTCTCACAAATGAACAGAGTTAAATAAAACACAAATCTCAAACACTTTTGTAAGATAATTAAAAACGATTTCGAAATTAAGTAAAATCAGTAAAAATTAAAGCTTAATCTCAATTATTCTTATTCAAACGTTTCTCACAAGTGAACAGAGTTAAATAAAACACAAATCTCAAACACTTTTGTAAGATAATTATAAACGATTTCGAAATTAAGTAAAATCAGTAAAAATTAAAGCTTAATCTCAATTATTCTTATTCAAACGTTTCTCACAAATGAACAGAGTTAAATAAAACACAAATCTCAAACACTTTTGTAAGATAATTAAAAACGATTTCGAAATTAAGTAAAATCAGTAAAAATTAAAGCTTAATCTCAATTATTCTTATTCAAACGTTTCTCACAAGTGAACAGAGTTAAATAAAACACAAATCTCAAACACTTTTGTAAGATAATTAAAAACGATTTCGAAATTAAGTAAAATCAATAAAGATTAAATCGCAATATCAATTATTCTTATTCAAACGTTTCTCACAAGTGAACAGAGTTAAATAAAACACAAATCTCAAACACTTTTGTAAGATAATTAAAAACGATTTCGAAATTAAGTAAAATCAGTAAAAATTAAAGCTTAATCTCAATTATTCTTATTCAAACGTTTCTCACAAGTGAACAGAGTTAAATAAAACACAAATCTCAAACACTTTTGTAAGATAATTATAAACGATTTCGAAATTAAGTAAAATCAGTAAAAATTAAAGCTTAATCTCAGTTATTCTTATTCAAACGTTTCTCACAAATGAACAGAGTTAAATAAAACACAAATCTCAAACACTTTTGTAAGATAATTAAAAACGATTTCGAAATTAAGTAAAATCAGTAAAAATTAAAGCTTAATCTCAGTTATTCTTATTCAAACGTTTCTCACAAATGAACAGAGTTAAATAAAACACAAATCTCAAACACTTTTGTAAGATAATTAAAAACGATTTCGAAATTAAGTAAAATCAATAAAAATTAAATCGCAATATCAATTATTCTTATTCAAACGTTTCTCACAAGTGAACAGAGTTAAATAAAACACAAATCTCAAACACTTTTGTAAGATAATTATAAACGATTTCGAAATTAAGTAAAATCAGTAAAAATTAAAGCTTAATCTCAATTATTCCTATTCAAACGTTTCTCACAAGTGAACAGAGTTAAATAAAACACAAATCTCAAACACTTTTGTAAGATAATTAAAAACGATTTCGAAATTAAGTAAAATCAATAAAAATTAAAGCTTAATCTCAGTTATTCTTATTCAAACGTTTCTCACAAATGAACAGAGTTAAATAAAACACAAATCTCAAACACTTTTGTAAGATAATTAAAAACGATTTCGAAATTAAGTAAAATCAGTAAAAATTAAAGCTTAATCTCAATTATTCCTATTCAAACGTTTCTCACAAGTGAACAGAGTTAAATAAAACATAAATCTCAAACACTTTTGTAAGATAATTAAAAACGATTTCGAAATTAAGTAAAATCAATAAAGATTAAATCGCAATATCAATTATTCTTATTCAAACGTTTCTCACAAGTGAACAGAGTTAAATAAAATACACATCTCAAACACTTTTGTAAGATAATTATAAACGATTTCGAAATTAAGTAAAATCAGTAAAAATTAAAGCTTAATCTCAATTATTCCTATTCAAACGTTTCTCACAAGTGAACAGAGTTAAATAAAACACAAATCTCAAACACTTTTGTAAGATAATTAAAAACGATTTCGAAATTAAGTAAAATCAGTAAAAATTAAATCGCAATATCAATTATTCCTATTCAAACGTTTCTCACAAGTGAACAGAGTTAAATAAAACACAAATCTCAAACACTTTTGTAAGATAATTATAAACGATTTCGAAATTAAGTAAAATCAGTAAAAATTAAATCGCAATATCAATTATTCTTATTCAAACGTTTCTCACAAGTGAACAGAGTTAAATAAAACACAAATCTCAAACACTTTTGTAAGATAATTATAAACGATTTCGAAATTAAGTAAAATCAGTAAAAATTAAAGCTTAATCTCAATTATTCCTATTCAAACGTTTCTCACAAGTGAACAGAGTTAAATAAAACACAAATCTCAAACACTTTTGTAAGATAATTATAAACGATTTCGAAATTAAGTAAAATCAGTAAAAATTAAAGCTTAATCTCAATTATTCCTATTCAAACGTTTCTCACAAGTGAACAGAGTTAAATAAAACACAAATCTCAAACACTTTTGTAAGATAATTAAAAACGATTTCGAAATTAAGTAAAATCAATAAAAATTAAAGCTTAATCTCAGTTATTCTTATTCAAACGTTTCTCACAAATGAACAGAGTTAAATAAAACACAAATCTCAAACACTTTTGTAAGATAATTAAAAACGATTTCGAAATTAAGTAAAATCAGTAAAAATTAAAGCTTAATCTCAATTATTCCTATTCAAACGTTTCTCACAAGTGAACAGAGTTAAATAAAACATAAATCTCAAACACTTTTGTAAGATAATTAAAAACGATTTCGAAATTAAGTAAAATCAATAAAGATTAAATCGCAATATCAATTATTCTTATTCAAACGTTTCTCACAAGTGAACAGAGTTAAATAAAATACACATCTCAAACACTTTTGTAAGATAATTATAAACGATTTCGAAATTAAGTAAAATCAGTAAAAATTAAAGCTTAATCTCAATTATTCCTATTCAAACGTTTCTCACAAGTGAACAGAGTTAAATAAAACACAAATCTCAAACACTTTTGTAAGATAATTAAAAACGATTTCGAAATTAAGTAAAATCAGTAAAAATTAAATCGCAATATCAATTATTCCTATTCAAACGTTTCTCACAAGTGAACAGAGTTAAATAAAACACAAATCTCAAACACTTTTGTAAGATAATTATAAACGATTTCGAAATTAAGTAAAATCAGTAAAAATTAAATCGCAATATCAATTATTCTTATTCAAACGTTTCTCACAAGTGAACAGAGTTAAATAAAACACAAATCTCAAACACTTTTGTAAGATAATTATAAACGATTTCGAAATTAAGTAAAATCAGTAAAAATTAAAGCTTAATCTCAGTTATTCTTATTCAAACGTTTCTCACAAATGAACAGAGTTAAATAAAACACAAATCTCAAACACTTTTGTAAGATAATTATAAACGATTTCGAAATTAAGTAAAATCAGTAAAAATTAAAGCTTAATCTCAGTTATTCTTATTCTAACATTTCTCACAAATGAACAGAGTTAAATAAAACACAAATCTCAAACACTTTTGTAAGATAATTAAAAACGATTTCGAAATTAAGTAAAATCAATAAAGATTAAATCGCAATATCAATTATTCTTATTCAAACGTTTCTCACAAGTGAACAGAGTTAAATAAAACACAAATCTCAAACACTTTTGTAAGATAATTATAAACGATTTCGAAATTAAGTAAAATCAGTAAAAATTAAAGCTTAATCTCAGTTATTCTTATTCAAACGTTTCTCACAAATGAACAGAGTTAAATAAAACACAAATCTCAAACACTTTTGTAAGATAATTATAAACGATTTCGAAATTAAGTAAAATCAGTAAAAATTAAAGCTTAATCTCAGTTATTCTTATTCTAACATTTCTCACAAATGAACAGAGTTAAATAAAACACAAATCTCAAACACTTTTGTAAGATAATTAAAAACGATTTCGAAATTAAGTAAAATCAGTAAAAATTAAAGCTTAATCTCAGTTATTCTTATTCTAACATTTCTCACAAATGAACAGAGTTAAATAAAACACAAATCTCAAACACTTTTGTAAGATAATTATAAACGATTTCGAAATTAAGTAAAATCAATAAAGATTAAATCGCAATATCAATTATTCTTATTCAAACGTTTCTCACAAGTGAACAGAGTTAAATAAAACACAAATCTCAAACACTTTTGTAAGATAATTATAAACGATTTCGAAATTAAGTAAAATCAGTAAAAATTAAAGCTTAATCTCAGTTATTCTTATTCAAACGTTTCTCACAAATGAACAGAGTTAAATAAAACACAAATCTCAAACACTTTTGTAAGATAATTAAAAACGATTTCGAAATTAAGTAAAATCAGTAAAAATTAAAGCTTAATCTCAGTTATTCTTATTCTAACATTTCTCACAAATGAACAGAGTTAAATAAAACACAAATCTCAAACACTTTTGTAAGATAATTAAAAACGATTTCGAAATTAAGTAAAATCAATAAAGATTAAATCGCAATATCAATTATTCTTATTCAAACGTTTCTCACAAGTGAACAGAGTTAAATAAAACACAAATCTCAAACACTTTTGTAAGATAATTATAAACGATTTCGAAATTAAGTAAAATCAGTAAAAATTAAAGCTTAATCTCAGTTATTCTTATTCAAACGTTTCTCACAAATGAACAGAGTTAAATAAAACACAAATCTCAAACACTTTTGTAAGATAATTATAAACGATTTCGAAATTAAGTAAAATCAGTAAAAATTAAAGCTTAATCTCAGTTATTCTTATTCTAACATTTCTCACAAATGAACAGAGTTAAATAAAACACAAATCTCAAACACTTTTGTAAGATAATTAAAAACGATTTCGAAATTAAGTAAAATCAGTAAAAATTAAAGCTTAATCTCAGTTATTCTTATTCTAACATTTCTCACAAATGAACAGAGTTAAATAAAACACAAATCTCAAACACTTTTGTAAGATAATTAAAAACGATTTCGAAATTAAGTAAAATCAATAAAGATTAAATCGCAATATCAATTATTCTTATTCAAACGTTTCTCACAAATGAACAGAGTTAAATAAAACACAAATCTCAAACACTTTTGTAAGATAATTAAAAACGATTTCGAAATTAAGTAAAATCAGTAAAAATTAAAGCTTAATCTCAGTTATTCTTATTCAAACGTTTCTCACAAATGAACAGAGTTAAATAAAACACAAATCTCAAACACTTTTGTAAGATAATTATAAACGATTTCGAAATTAAGTAAAATCAGTAAAAATTAAAGCTTAATCTCAGTTATTCTTATTCTAACATTTCTCACAAATGAACAGAGTTAAATAAAACACAAATCTCAAACACTTTTGTAAGATAATTAAAAACGATTTCGAAATTAAGTAAAATCAGTAAAAATTAAAGCTTAATCTCAGTTATTCTTATTCTAACATTTCTCACAAATGAACAGAGTTAAATAAAACACAAATCTCAAACACTTTTGTAAGATAATTAAAAACGATTTCGAAATTAAGTAAAATCAATAAAGATTAAATCGCAATATCAATTATTCTTATTCAAACGTTTCTCACAAGTGAACAGAGTTAAATAAAACACAAATCTCAAACACTTTTGTAAGATAATTATAAACGATTTCGAAATTAAGTAAAATCAGTAAAAATTAAAGCTTAATCTCAGTTATTCTTATTCAAACGTTTCTCACAAATGAACAGAGTTAAATAAAACACAAATCTCAAACACTTTTGTAAGATAATTATAAACGATTTCGAAATTAAGTAAAATCAGTAAAAATTAAAGCTTAATCTCAGTTATTCTTATTCTAACATTTCTCACAAATGAACAGAGTTAAATAAAACACAAATCTCAAACACTTTTGTAAGATAATTAAAAACGATTTCGAAATTAAGTAAAATCAGTAAAAATTAAAGCTTAATCTCAGTTATTCTTATTCTAACATTTCTCACAAATGAACAGAGTTAAATAAAACACAAATCTCAAACACTTTTGTAAGATAATTAAAAACGATTTCGAAATTAAGTAAAATCAATAAAGATTAAATCGCAATATCAATTATTCTTATTCAAACGTTTCTCACAAGTGAACAGAGTTAAATAAAACACAAATCTCAAACACTTTTGTAAGATAATTATAAACGATTTCGAAATTAAGTAAAATCAGTAAAAATTAAAGCTTAATCTCAATTATTCCTATTCAAACGTTTCTCACAAGTGAACAGAGTTAAATAAAACACAAATCTCAAACACTTTTGTAAGATAATTATAAACGATTTCGAAATTAAGTAAAATCAGTAAAAATTAAAGCTTAATCTCAGTTATTCTTATTCTAACATTTCTCACAAATGAACAGAGTTAAATAAAACACAAATCTCAAACACTTTTGTAAGATAATTAAAAACGATTTCGAAATTAAGTAAAATCAGTAAAAATTAAAGCTTAATCTCAGTTATTCTTATTCTAACATTTCTCACAAATGAACAGAGTTAAATAAAACACAAATCTCAAACACTTTTGTAAGATAATTAAAAACGATTTCGAAATTAAGTAAAATCAATAAAGATTAAATCGCAATATCAATTATTCTTATTCAAACGTTTCTCACAAATGAACAGAGTTAAATAAAACACAAATCTCAAACACTTTTGTAAGATAATTAAAAACGATTTCGAAATTAAGTAAAATCAGTAAAAATTAAAGCTTAATCTCAGTTATTCTTATTCAAACGTTTCTCACAAATGAACAGAGTTAAATAAAACACAAATCTCAAACACTTTTGTAAGATAATTATAAACGATTTCGAAATTAAGTAAAATCAGTAAAAATTAAAGCTTAATCTCAGTTATTCTTATTCTAACATTTCTCACAAATGAACAGAGTTAAATAAAACACAAATCTCAAACACTTTTGTAAGATAATTAAAAACGATTTCGAAATTAAGTAAAATCAGTAAAAATTAAAGCTTAATCTCAGTTATTCTTATTCTAACATTTCTCACAAATGAACAGAGTTAAATAAAACACAAATCTCAAACACTTTTGTAAGATAATTAAAAACGATTTCGAAATTAAGTAAAATCAATAAAGATTAAATCGCAATATCAATTATTCTTATTCAAACGTTTCTCACAAGTGAACAGAGTTAAATAAAACACAAATCTCAAACACTTTTGTAAGATAATTAAAAACGATTTCGAAATTAAGTAAAATCAGTAAAAATTAAATCGCAATATCAATTATTCCTATTCAAACGTTTCTCACAAGTGAACAGAGTTAAATAAAACACAAATCTCAAACACTTTTGTAAGATAATTAAAAACGATTTCGAAATTAAGTAAAATCAGTAAAAATTAAATCGCAATATCAATTATTCCTATTCAAACGTTTCTCACAAGTGAACAGAGTTAAATAAAACACAAATCTCAAACACTTTTGTAAGATAATTATAAACGATTTCGAAATTAAGTAAAATCAGTAAAAATTAAAGCTTAATCTCAGTTATTCTTATTCTAACATTTCTCACAAATGAACAGAGTTAAATAAAACACAAATCTCAAACACTTTTGTAAGATAATTAAAAACGATTTCGAAATTAAGTAAAATCAGTAAAAATTAAAGCTTAATCTCAGTTATTCTTATTCTAACATTTCTCACAAATGAACAGAGTTAAATAAAACACAAATCTCAAACACTTTTGTAAGATAATTAAAAACGATTTCGAAATTAAGTAAAATCAATAAAGATTAAATCGCAATATCAATTATTCTTATTCAAACGTTTCTCACAAATGAACAGAGTTAAATAAAACACAAATCTCAAACACTTTTGTAAGATAATTAAAAACGATTTCGAAATTAAGTAAAATCAGTAAAAATTAAAGCTTAATCTCAGTTATTCTTATTCAAACGTTTCTCACAAATGAACAGAGTTAAATAAAACACAAATCTCAAACACTTTTGTAAGATAATTATAAACGATTTCGAAATTAAGTAAAATCAGTAAAAATTAAAGCTTAATCTCAGTTATTCTTATTCAAACGTTTCTCACAAATGAACAGAGTTAAATAAAACACAAATCTCAAACACTTTTGTAAGATAATTAAAAACGATTTCGAAATTAAGTAAAATCAGTAAAAATTAAAGCTTAATCTCAGTTATTCTTATTCTAACATTTCTCACAAATGAACAGAGTTAAATAAAACACAAATCTCAAACACTTTTGTAAGATAATTAAAAACGATTTCGAAATTAAGTAAAATCAATAAAAATTAAATCGCAATATCAATTATTCTTATTCAAACGTTTCTCACAAGTGAACAGAGTTAAATAAAACACAAATCTCAAACACTTTTGTAAGATAATTAAAAACGATTTCGAAATTAAGTAAAATCAGTAAAAATTAAAGCTTAATCTCAGTTATTCTTATTCAAACGTTTCTCACAAATGAACAGAGTTAAATAAAACACAAATCTCAAACACTTTTGTAAGATAATTATAAACGATTTCGAAATTAAGTAAAATCAGTAAAAATTAAAGCTTAATCTCAGTTATTCTTATTCTAACATTTCTCACAAATGAACAGAGTTAAATAAAACACAAATCTCAAACACTTTTGTAAGATAATTAAAAACGATTTCGAAATTAAGTAAAATCAGTAAAAATTAAAGCTTAATCTCAGTTATTCTTATTCTAACATTTCTCACAAATGAACAGAGTTAAATAAAACACAAATCTCAAACACTTTTGTAAGATAATTAAAAACGATTTCGAAATTAAGTAAAATCAATAAAGATTAAATCGCAATATCAATTATTCTTATTCAAACGTTTCTCACAAGTGAACAGAGTTAAATAAAACACAAATCTCAAACACTTTTGTAAGATAATTAAAAACGATTTCGAAATTAAGTAAAATCAGTAAAAATTAAAGCTTAATCTCAGTTATTCTTATTCAAACGTTTCTCACAAATGAACAGAGTTAAATAAAACACAAATCTCAAACACTTTTGTAAGATAATTATAAACGATTTCGAAATTAAGTAAAATCAGTAAAAATTAAAGCTTAATCTCAGTTATTCTTATTCTAACATTTCTCACAAATGAACAGAGTTAAATAAAACACAAATCTCAAACACTTTTGTAAGATAATTAAAAACGATTTCGAAATTAAGTAAAATCAGTAAAAATTAAAGCTTAATCTCAGTTATTCTTATTCAAACGTTTCTCACAAATGAACAGAGTTAAATAAAACACAAATCTCAAACACTTTTGTAAGATAATTAAAAACGATTTCGAAATTAAGTAAAATCAATAAAAATTAAATCGCTTAATATCAATTATTCTTATTCAAACGTTTCTCACAAGTGAACAGAGTTAAATAAAACACAAATCTCAAACACTTTTGTAAGATAATTAAAAACGATTTCGAAATTAAGTAAAATCAGTAAAAATTAAAGCTTAATCTCAGTTATTCTTATTCAAACGTTTCTCACAAATGAACAGAGTTAAATAAAACACAAATCTCAAACACTTTTGTAAGATAATTAAAAACGATTTCGAAATTAAGTAAAATCAGTAAAAATTAAAGCTTAATCTCAATTATTCTTATTCTAACGTTTCTCACAAATGAACAGAGTTAAATAAAACACAAATCTCAAACACTTTTGTAAGATAATTAAAAACGATTTCGAAATTAAGTAAAATCAGTAAAAATTAAAGCTTAATCTCAATTATTCTTATTCAAACGTTTCTCACAAGTGAACAGAGTTAAATAAAACACAAATCTCAAACACTTTTGTAAGATAATTATAAACGATTTCGAAATTAAGTAAAATCAGTAAAAATTAAAGCTTAATCTCAGTTATTCTTATTCAAACGTTTCTCACAAATGAACAGAGTTAAATAAAACACAAATCTCAAACACTTTTGTAAGATAATTAAAAACGATTTCGAAATTAAGTAAAATCAGTAAAAATTAAAGCTTAATCTCAGTTATTCTTATTCTAACATTTCTCACAAATGAACAGAGTTAAATAAAACACAAATCTCAAACACTTTTGTAAGATAATTAAAAACGATTTCGAAATTAAGTAAAATCAATAAAGATTAAATCGCAATATCAATTATTCTTATTCAAACGTTTCTCACAAGTGAACAGAGTTAAATAAAACACAAATCTCAAACACTTTTGTAAGATAATTATAAACGATTTCGAAATTAAGTAAAATCAGTAAAAATTAAAGCTTAATCTCAGTTATTCTTATTCAAACGTTTCTCACAAATGAACAGAGTTAAATAAAACACAAATCTCAAACACTTTTGTAAGATAATTATAAACGATTTCGAAATTAAGTAAAATCAGTAAAAATTAAAGCTTAATCTCAGTTATTCTTATTCTAACATTTCTCACAAATGAACAGAGTTAAATAAAACACAAATCTCAAACACTTTTGTAAGATAATTAAAAACGATTTCGAAATTAAGTAAAATCAGTAAAAATTAAAGCTTAATCTCAATTATTCTTATTCTAACGTTTCTCACAAATGAACAGAGTTAAATAAAACACAAATCTCAAACACTTTTGTAAGATAATTATAAACGATTTCGAAATTAAGTAAAATCAATAAAGATTAAATCGCAATATCAATTATTCTTATTCAAACGTTTCTCACAAGTGAACAGAGTTAAATAAAACACAAATCTCAAACACTTTTGTAAGATAATTAAAAACGATTTCGAAATTAAGTAAAATCAGTAAAAATTAAAGCTTAATCTCAATTATTCTTATTCAAACGTTTCT